>JAYJLU010803241.1:0-11409 GCA_036873645.1 Minona dolichovesicula
TAACATCTTTTTATTTCAAAGTGTTTTTATCACATATAAATTCATTCAATCAATATATTATTCAATTTTATCGTTTTAGATTTTTTAATTTTCGATTAACTATTGGTAGGTATGCATTTAAATCGAACTATAGGTATACTAATTCATCCCACTCGTTATAACGAGTGGTGTAGTGGGATTTTTTTGGCCTCAGGTTGGCTAGCCGACGTAGGTCCAACCTAGTTTCGTGCGGAACTCGCCGACCTCGTTCCGCCGGTGGCATCCGACATCGGTCCGACAAAGTTTTTTGCACCGGGAAGTACGCATTGTTCCATACAGCGACAATCCATCGAGTGGGGCAGGATGGGGGTTGAAATATGTTTACACATTTGGTCTACAACATCAACTGCGACCATCATTTTGATGGACGACTCGACCCCTCTATCTTAGCTGACCAATGTTCAGTATCGAACTATAAACTGTATTTCTACAATTTATTATTGTTTGTTTTTCATTTATTGCGCTCACTTAGTCATCTTGACCCGTTTATATCCTGAAAAAGTCATACACAAATATAAATTATCTGAAGATATATCATCCTTTGTGACTGTTACTATAATTGTAAGAATTGTTACCATATACATACCACTGAGAATATGGTATCCAAGTTTTGTCTTTATTACAATAGAAATGAAGGGTCACTTCATCAGCACAACCCCAATATATGTGGGATAATAATAATAATAATGGTATATTTGAAATTGAAAAACTATACAATTGCAATTCATAACAAAGCATATTAAGCAAAGTTTATAAGTTTATAAAAGTTTACAAGTTTAAGAAGACATGGATTATGTAAATCCTTTTAGAGAAAAAAAATTAAATTGAAAACTATGAGCAATGAATAATAAATGTATTTAATCTGCGATTAGTAACAGTAACGAGTATAATGATTCTTAGTGATCTATTGGAGAGATTAAGTGAAAGATTATGTAAAATATGATTAGTGTTTTGACAAATACTTTTAAAAAGTTTCATGGATAGTTTGGAACATAATGAGCTTATACTCATTCTTATTCAACTACATGTGAGTCTCACATGCATATATAGATTAAATTCTTTGAAAATAAATTTGCATTGTGAAATATGTGTACAATACAATGTGATGTCAAAATCGAAATCACAGTCGTTCTAGGTATATCTTCGATTTTTATGAATTTGCTAAATGTGAAACTTAAAAAGTCTATAAGCAAAATGAATAAAATATCAACGTATTGCGAAGTTATATAGAATCTACTAAATACGTACTTCAAAAAGTGTAGATTTTTTTTAATGTCAATTTCGTCAATTTCGACATCAGGGTCGTTCTAGTGTTAAAATATGGAAAAAACATTAAGTCTACTATCACATTAGTTGTTGTATTAGATTGCATCACAAATGGCATTATGAAGTATTTTGGTTATGTGAGAGAAACCGACAATCCTTTAAATCTCCGTATTTATTTAAATGTAAAACTCATGATTCTATTCATTTGAATTTCTCTAATAAATTCTTTACTTACTTACTTACTTACTTACTTACTTACTTACGTGTACATAGGAATCAAATAATACGGGAACAATATAGTTTTTTAAACATTTCTAAACATATAAGGGTCTGAGGTAATTGTGAATTTAAAATAATTCCAATCGTTAAACTTTCTTTAAATAGCAATGCTTAAGAAGACAAGTTGAAATGTATTTTATTCGTACTTTAAATCCCAAATTAACTGCAACATCATTTTTATGGTTATTTATAATTTGATAAATCTATTCCTCTAATATTAAAAATTTTCATAATTCGCATGATTATTTGCATATGAAAGCGGTCGCGAATTTCAAAATAAATGTTTTTCATTATTTAATCGTTATATTTATTTCCTAATCAACTTATATTTTTTCGTGATTGTGTTTTTATTCTATTATATGTACATATATATATATAATTTATTAAACAGCTAGCTGTTTAAGCTACCTCAAACATAAAAAAGTATATGCTAAAATTGGAGAATTATCATGGGTTCTATTCTGATATAAATTACCTTAGGTGTTCCACAAGACTGTAGCCAAATATGAAGTCTTTTTGGTTATGATATTGGTCATTATCTGCCCCGCTTCAAACTATAGAGACGTACCAGACAAATATAATTAGACTCTAAACAACTCCAGGACTGGCTAGATATCAAATATCGAACATTAAATACTGAGAAAACACACTTTGTAAATTGTTGCAAAAATAATATGATGAATAACAATTTATCAGTTTAATGTAGACACACATAAGACTTTTCAGAAAGCATCCACAAAATATGTATCTGGGTCTCACAATCCAAAATGGGATATTCACATAAACAACATTATAAATGCCCTAAACAAATCCCCCTATACTAACAAGTTAGACTAATTTCACTAAAAGATTAAAAAAATGATTAGGCTATAGCTTTCTCAAAATATACTTGGGTATAGAAATGTAACTTTATACTTACAAATAACACAGCATTTACTCTATTACAAATTTTTATTCAAATGTAAATAAAGTGACTCAGACATCTGTAAACAGTTTACATCAAATATATAAAAATTTCGAATTTACATCGAAGAATTAAATTTAAAGATGTAATCAAATCTCTTTGATGCAGACTAAAAAGGGAACTGAGATTTTTTTTTCGACTGCATATGTTTCAAATTTAAACCTATAAATGCCTGACTATGTACTGACTCTTCTCAAATTTGCTATTTCTTTTGATTTCCCTTAAATTTTATTTTACTTCCCCATTATTACTGAATTTATTTACACCCAACTTTTATTTTAGAATTTTTAATTAAATATATTAAAATATTACTCTAATTCTGAGTCCTCCATTCAACTTATCTCAATTTCAGAATGCTGAAGAATTGCCTACAAAACACAACTGCTCATGGTATTCCTCAAATAGTTGAGAAAGAGAACAGCCACTTCACGAAGGTTGTTTGGATGTTGATTTTTCTTGTCTCAACTTCAATTTTTCTGTTTCATTCCACCAATTTGATTGGCAAATATCTGCAACACGAAACATCCACATCTGTGACTCTTGATGGCATGGATTTCATTTATCCGGATATTTATATCTGCAACAACAAACCGTTTTCTATGAAGAGGGCTGATGAGTTAGGGATGTCAAATACCGAGAATTATGACAAGATCAATATTTTAAGAACGGTATCTATAAGGTCTCTGATACGATATAAAAATCATAAATCATTTACAGACAATGAACTGTACCGATTACTAAACAACCGAATATATGATGATATATCGTGGATGATTCCATCAGAAAAACCACACGAATATATGGAGCAAGTATTTCATTATGAGCATTGGAATTGTTACAAGATTAAAAAAGAGTTACCAACCGATATGGAAATAGTTTTCTATACAGATGAGTATTCCTTATTCAATGGAACCACTGATATAAATTATTTGCCTAATCTTGAAAAAAGGGGTAGTTACACCATATTAGTCGTAAGAAAAGGTGAATATCCACATACAGAAATTACCCGTGCTATGACGTTACATGCAGGAAAACACAATGATCTGACACTCTCCATGAAATACTATGACCGAGTGAAACACAAAAAACAGCCATGCTCATTTGAAAAAGCAAACATTTCTTATGTAAGTACAGTTGAAATACATAATTACTCAGTTTATAGTGGATGGATGTTCATACTGATGAATTAATATTCTATGAATAGTATGAAGCATTTAGACTTGTCTAGACTAACCCAATCATTATTTTTTATTGAACAGTACTGGTTGCTTTACTCTCTTGATCATCACTTGTTTGTGAATGACAATAATTCATTTCATTAGACTAATACAATAATTTTATTCCACTGAATAATTCTGCTGTTTCACTCTCTTGATCATCAGTTGTTTGTGTAATGATTACTTTATTTGATTAATCTAATAGAGAAAGTTCAATGAAGTCGTTCACAATCCTCCAATAAACTTTTCATTAGCCAAATTTATTCTGCACAGACCTATCGGCATATCAAGCAGATTTATTCTCAACTCTTATTTGCCGAATCTCCATCTTTTCACGCTGACAAATATATACATACAATATCCGATATCCACTAACATAGTTGCTTGCAAATAAAAATACTTTGTTATCATGCCATTTGACCAGTGAAATATCACCAGCTCTCAATTATTCCATGGTTACGTTAGTATACTTTTAGTCCATATTTTCAGGTATATGTTTGATTTTTTCATATCAAAACGATTTTCTGGACCATTTCCACTAGTCTAGACACCTTGTTAGTGAGTTCTGCATAATAAGAGATTGGGACTGTTGAATATAAGTTATTGCAGGAGGTGACATATCCTACACAGAAGTGGTGTAATTCACCAAGTTGTGGTATTTTAGTAGAATCAGGTGTTTGGTTTATAATTGCAGTTGATTTTACCCAGGAAATACTTTTACTTTTACTTCTGTCAAGAGGGATCTTTAATTTTCTTCTTCAATAAGAATATACAGAATTTTATATACCAACAGAATAGTAATATACCAACAGAGAATATAGCCTACAGAGTATCTACAAGTTGGTTGTTTCCTTTCGACTTTAGGGATTATCGATGCGTCGAGGAATTTGCCATTCTTGACAGAACGCCCGAGACAGACACCATTGTAGATATCAAATTGTGTCCATTGTTTTAGTTGTCTTGTATCTCTTCTAGGCATATCGATGGATGGGATTGCGTCAGTATTGCGACTGAATAGATATTTGACGATTTTGATATATGGGTCATCGAGGGGTCATCGGGGGCTTTGACCACATATGCTTTCGCTGTGCTGATTGCGTTACAAAGTCAAGAGCGGTGTTGACATTTCGAAACTGTTGTCTGCGCAGGTTGGGTCACTATCTGATGCTGGGTGTCTTCCACGTGACAGATCATCGGCATTCTGATGTTTATTTCAAAGTACTATGATCCTTTGCTTTCTTCAACCGTGTAAGAGCAGTGGTCTTACGAATGATAAATTTCATTGGAATTAAATATTGTTGGAAATTATTTACGCATGTGATAAGGGCCAACATCTTCTTCTGGGTTGGAAACTAAGAACGATGCCCAATGGTCAAATATTTTCTCGCGTATGCAATAACTCGCTCTTTGACCCTCTGTTTTTGGCTTAGCGTTTTGGCACATCACCTATTTCATAGTTGCTTGCATCGACGTTCAAGGTGAATGGTTCGACATTATCAATGAAATCAGGTTGGGCCAGAATGGAACTATGGGTTAGGTGAAAGAAGTTTTGGAGACGTTTTTGATGAATCGTCGCTAATAGCTTGCGAATCCGATAAATGGTTTGACTTCATATGCCAATGTTTATTTTCTATTAATCCGTTTTGTTTCCATACTGGGAATGAGATTTTTTTCAGAAACAATTTGCATTTAGATGGATTTAAGCTTCAGACGGCCTTTCCAACACAACAACTGGAACACCGAGAAGTTGAGTGGTTTCTTGTACCACCGTTACATTGCCATCCTTTGAAATGTTTCTGGCGCATTGCATAATCCGAAAGGCATTACAGAGAACTCGTAAAGGCTTTTTTGCATTGGTCTTCTTCTCAGAGCGGTATTTGCTAGAAGCCACTTTGTAAGCCAGCATACAAAATCTCCTGACCAATCGCTTTGGGTAATAATTGTTTGTCCCTGTCTTTTGTATTGTTTTCTGATAATTTAAATAATTTGTCCTCCATATCCTGACGCTTAGATTTTTGTTTCAATTCAATATTAAAGTATCCAGCTCGTGACGCCAAAATAATGTAACATAGATAATATGGAAGACAGACTATATTATAACTTTATTACATATAATGGTTAAGCCAATAATGGTGAAACCCATTACTAATAATGGGATCTACATACATCTGTTCACGAAGTCAATAGAGTCTCAATTGATTCATTTACGGCTAAGAAATTTAAAGGCGTATTAAAAGCAAACAGTAGAGAAAATTTCATAAGGATCTTAAACAGCAAGGCAGCTCAAGGATATTGCTCGACTTATGATCGCAGTGTTCAATTCCAGCATGAAATTGTTTTTTGTTTATTCTCAATTTATATCAATAAAAATATACAATATATATAAGCCTATGCATGGCAATAGGATCAGCTGGTGTATAAGCTCATAACTAACAGCCTAGCGCCGTAGCTATGTACATATATAAGTGAGCTCAGAATGGTCGATTTCGAATCTCTCTAGAGAAGCACCAAATTAACGAAATGATTTGAAAATGCAAAATGTCATGTGCCATATTAAGAAATGGACAAAATTTCATTAAAGTCGATCAACTGATACGGTGGAACAAAATCGCATTTTTTCGCCATTCTTCTTCTTCTTTTTATTCAGACCACTGTAAGCACCTTCTTAATGTCCATCGATTTTCATAAAATTTTGCAATCGGAAGTAGAAATCCGTTGTTCATTTTTTTTCCGATTTCTAGGAAAGTCCGAGTTTCTGTAAGTTCACAGAACGTTCGCAGAAAGCACTTTCTGAACGTTCGAGAGATACTATCAATGAACGTTCTGCGAACATTAATTCCAAAAGTATATTTTCCCAATAAGAGTTAATCTGACACTAAAAATGCTGCTATTAAAAATAAAGTTAAATAGCCTGAAATTCGAGGCAAAATAATTTTGTAAATTTTTAAAAGGTCTATTTTTAAAACTAATTAAATGGATCAAGGAACAAACTTAACAAAGCCTCGAACCTACCTACCCAGGCAGTGTTTACCAACAGCCTGAAAAGTGCACTAGGAAACACATTTTTATGAATTATAGCTGTTTCTCAGCAGTCAATTTATTCATTCCTTTTTTTATACCGTATTTTAGTGCATTTGAGTACTTATATATGCTCTTAACTGTTGTTGAAACAGATAAAATATCACACATTTATATCCGTCATCACAATCTTCATTTTATAAGGATTGTACTCTAACTATGTCAAATCAGTTACCTAATTTCTCAGTCAAATGACGAGACTGAGATGATAACTTACATGGTACGGCAGTAGAAATAAGAATCTCAGGTTCATATGCAGACCAGCCAATGTATTGACAATGAAATTTAATAACCATGTGTTCATTATCATGCAGTATATGATATATTAGGATTGGATTAGGTGTCTAGCTGTTAATGTGCAGGTAAGTATGAATGTTGGTCTTGTGCTCGTGTTAAATTGAGAAGTGAGAATTGTTATTCTCTGCTCAGTAATGCAATGTAAGGCGATAGGGCGATCTCGCCCTATCGTAATTTCAAAGCACTGTGTACCTAACTGCTACTAAATTAGTCAGCTATAAATCTCCCATATCTCCCATATAAATCAATTGAATAGTAGCACTCTATTTCTAAAATTTTCAATTTAACATTATTTTGTTAATGTAAATTGTAGAGGTTTTAAATTCCAACATAAGTTTCACATGCATGCGATTTTCATATCTATAAAGGCAAGCGTTGAATTTAATATTTGTTTATATAAATCGATAATGGAATAGCTAAACGGAGTTGAAATTATTTTATCAAAATGAGAGTTAGCTCAATGCACAAAAGAACTACAGGAATCGATCAGTTAGCTTAAAAGTATTCAGAAATAATCTTTGTTGAGCTAATAAAATGTTTATTTATAAATCAAGCTACAAATTAATTAATTAATTTAGTATCTAGTTTACCTTTTTAAATAATTCAAATTTATTAAATTAATTAATTACCTACTCAATATTATGTATGTCCTTTCTTGAAACAGAATGGTGAGTGATATTTTGAATATTTAATAAAACTTACAGTTCAAAAAACAATTCAATCAAATATCGAATAGAATTTGCTACCTATTTTCTCATTCAAAACATGGCTACCTATTTTCTCATTCAAAACATGGCCACTTTGTTCGGAATTAAACCTTTCACTTTTTGTTGATGTTGAAACCAATTTGTTGAAATCTCATTCAGATGTAATTGTATATTCATTCTGAAAATTGTATTTAGAAAATTAAATATTCAAAGTAATAAATTAGATAGAATTAGATAGATATAGTTTGGAAACATCAGAAATGCCAGAAATGTCGTGCTTCTTGTTGAAAATTTCTGGATAATGGTTTATCTTTCTTGAGGTTAAACTTTAATGTGACGTTTGTTTCTGAAAATCATCTCTTTGGGTTTATGTTTTGCTCATTGTGACGAATTGTGTAAATTACTTTTAGAAAATTTAAATACCACACAATAAAATGCAGCATTATTTCATTTTAGGTGAACTTTTTCAATGAAAGTGAACCTGTCACCTTTGTGAAGAATTCCTGGGATTGTTCTATTTCTTATTGGGTCAAGGAAGAAATGAAAAAATGCAATTGCTCTTTTGGATATTATCCAATTGAATATAACGATTGGGTGAATGGGTTAGTCACCAGATGCCCTTATTATGACTGGGGTTATAAATATCAGAACTATTTGGATACTATACAATGCAGTTTTGCTATCCGAAGACGTGTTGAGAACAGATGTAGGCGAGTGACCCCTTGCAAATTACCCATCTATAAAGCTCACATCCAATCGTATGATATCGCTAAAAGCTACATAGATTTAGTTGGGTGGCAGTATTTGTCCACATATTCAGATTTGTATAAAAACACAGAGCCAATGAAAATTATGCAAGGCGAATATAACTCGATGGAATTCAAAAAATTACAAAACAGCTTTACTACGGTAAGTTATTGAAGTATTTTTAAAATCAATATATTTTTAATTCAGTGTTTTCCCACGAGTAAAGGGTTACAGTATTCTAAAATAGATCTGCTAGTTAATGAAGTATATGGATTGATAATGTCCTTTCTTGTAGAGAATGGTTTCAAACAGCGTAATACATAGAGCGTTTGTGAAGTGCGTTTGATTGTTATTGAGATATGCATGTTTCATTTAAGGTCGCTGGAGAAGTTGATTCCAAGATATTTAAAAGAGGAAACGTGTTGAATACCTGGGATGTGGGTAGGAATAAAGTTTTTATTTCGAGAGATATTCATAATAGTACATTTAGTAGAATTGATTGGTAAATTGTTTTCGTTAGACCATTGTAAAATATTTCCATGCTCAGTTTTTATTTCTTGTCTTGAATTATCCGAGAGACTGGTTGAAATTAACAGTGCTGTGTCATTGGTATATTTAATAATTATATTGTTTAGATGGAGCGAGTTGAGAGACGAGGCAAAAAGACAAAATAGGTAGAGTCCCAGTAGACTCCCCTGGGGTACTCCTGAGGTAACTGGAAGTAAGTCACTGAATGTTTTTTCAATACGAACTCTCTGAGACGAGTTTGAAGAAAATTTTGAAGCCATAGTAGAAGGTCTTTCAGAAACGTTTTGCAAAAGTTGATTAAGGAGAATATCATGATTGATTTTGCCAAAAGCTCTAGAGAAATCATAAACAATAATTTCAATGGCAGCAATGTGTTCTTTCTCAATATAAGTTGTGATATAATTATGCAAGAAGATAGTTGCACAAGCAGTTGAGGAATTAGGACGAAATCCAAATTGAAATCTATCATACTTGCTGAGGAGATTATTCTTAATATAATGTAGAATAACGTTTTCCAGGAGTTTCGCAGTAATGAAATTCTACACAATTGAGAACTATATATTAAAATCACCATATCTGTAAAAATAAATATCCAAACTTTCCATTAGTTTGTTATGAGGAATTCAATCAAATGCTTTGCTTAAATCGAAAGACATTAGTGCAACTGCTGATATGTTCTTTTGATCGAGTGCTGACGTGATGGTGTCATGAGCGTGAATTAATGCTGAAGTTGTGCTGGAGTCTCTTCTGAAACCACATTGATTTTCTCCATTGTACGAAAGAAGTTCATTTTCCATTTTTTGATATAAAAGTTTTGGAATACTTTAGAAATTATTGGCATGAGTGAAATAGGGCGTATATCGGTAAGGGATGGATTTTTCTTTTTAAGATGCTACACTGCTAGTTTTCCAACTCGAGCGAAAGCGGCGTTCGGCGATTATAGAGTTAAAAATGTAAGTTAACGGTTTGGAGATGAAGGCAAAACTAAATTTGAGACATCTTGCAGAAAAACCGTCGAGACCAGGCGCCTGATCAATTATTGGGTAGTGTGGATCATTAGATGTTGTGAATTCTTGTGCGAGCTGTTTATTGATAATGTTTGCCGGATTTTCCAGTGGATTGATGCCTGAAGCTTATGAATCAACGACTGTACTTCTGGTTTATTTCTGCTACCTGAAGTTTGATGATATGAAGTTGACTTTTCATTCTTAATTTCTGAATTACAGTCTTTCTTCACTGATGGACTCAGTCAGAGTTTAGTCAGTAACACGTACAATGTCGTGGTCATACATGAATTTTATACACGCCTGTTTCATAAAATGTGTGCCATTGATTTTGTAGTAATAATAAGTAGTGAGCTGGTCGTTCGGAATATATAAGTTTGCTGTAATGCAAAAGAGAAAACACATATGTAGAACTATAACAGATGTGGAGTTTAACTGCCAAGATCAAAAATATATCAAGTGTGTGGAAAGATAAAGGACGTTTTAGGCACGCACGTGACCTCTGGCGCAACGCTAAAAAAGAAATATCTGGAGCATAATGCTTATGAGTGGCCAATTCGTAAGACAAACAAAGTACATAACACCAGAGGATCAATGACTATATGGCGACAATGAGTCGAGCTTAAGAAGAAAATTGAATCTCTGATTTAATCTGCACACGATCAAGCACTCAGCAAATATGGTTAACGCTCCCATGTAGACTGTGGAAAGATTAAGAATCAGCGAGTCAATCTACAGAGCGAATGTAGCATGCTGGTACAAATTAGAATACTATAATAAGATAAAGATACGATCTAATCGCCAATGTTCTCCACTGGGATCTATGTAAGAAACTAGGATTCTGTCAAAGAAGCAAGTTGTAAAAACATGACCATGAAAAAGAGAAATTACGCAGTATCAAGACACTACAACAATTAAAGAACAATGGTAATAAAGTTGTAATAAAGTGTAAAAAGTCAAAACAGTATTATTGTATATTGATATCCCGAAATTCTGGTGATGGACAAACAAACAAGAAGCTGTAATAATCTCATAAGGCACTCGGGTTAATAAAGAGGAAGAAATGATAGAGCAGAATGGGGTGCTAGCGGAATTGACGGAGTCGGGCTCAAAGAAATAAGGATTTGTTTATCATTTTTTAACTGACACTCCGGTCAATTCAAAAGAGGAAGAAAAGATTATAATGATATATATTTATATTTATACTTATTTATTTATACACAAAACTGTACAATGTACATTCTAAGTGTGAAAACATTGGTTTAATATACATAGGTATGTGA
>JAYJLU010804352.1:0-11403 GCA_036873645.1 Minona dolichovesicula
TGTCTTGTTGAATGAAAACACTCACATACTTATTATGTATAAGTATACTCTTTCCTTTACTCATACTTCTGAAACTTATTGTAATATACTGAAACTTTTGTCAATTTTATCTGTAATTAAATAATAAAAATAGACAAACAAACTCTAATAATTTAAATTAGATTTTTTTAAGATTATCACTTAAACTTTATAGACATTTTATTTCTAATCAAAATGAAATTATAAATTAAAAGATAATGCTGATATAAATGCCAAGATAATAAAATAATTATGATAGAATACATAAATTATATTAAAAATTAAATTAAAAATTATATTTACTACCTATAAGTATACTTATAGGTAGTAAATATAATTTTTAATACCTATAGGAAAAAATACCTGAAAACTGTTTTGCACTGAGATCATTGTCCTTATTATTAGATGTGTTTTAAAATAATGTTGCGAAAACGCAGCGTCAGCGAAATGTCAGTTTTATCCTATAGTCTAATTAATATAGTTATAATAGTCTAATTATTAAGTCATGTACTTTTGATTTGAATGCGATTATATTCTAGTTTATATATTTACTATAGAAGTTGAACATTTAAAACATATTTTGGAATGATTTTAGCAAATAAATTATTCAAAATAGTAAATAACTCCGTTAATTGGGTCCTTTTCAGGAGGATCAGATTCTAATGAAGGACTTGCTGATACCCAATTGCATGGAAGTTTCCAGCGATTCAGGTGATTGGACCAACAACACCCCAAATCTGTTGTTTGCCGCTAAATAAATATTGTGGGTCTGGTATGCTGGCGTTGAAGGCCTGTGCCTCCTTTTGCTGCTAGCCACTCTCCCACTGTCTAATCCTGATGCTATCTTGCCCACTGTAGTCTTCTTTGACGATGTCGAACTGTCAACAAAGGCTTCTTGATTGCCAAATGTCCATACAGATCAGCCTTTCGGAGTGTGAAAGGGTCGTTTCTTAGTTTGGTCGCCGGCCAGCAGTAGCGATATGAACGACGCAGAGGAGGCACAAGCCTTCAATGCCAGCATACCAGACCCGCAATGCATTATCTAGCGACAAACAACAGATTTGGGTTGCTTTCACCCTCAATCGTCCAGGTCCAATCGCCAGAATCGCTGGAAACCTCAATGCTTAAAAAACTGGCTATCAGCAGTCTTTCATTAGAATCTGGTTCTCTTGAAAAGGACCCATAATGGACCCTTTTCAGGACCACCACTCATGGGTTGATGATCAACACCCTTTAGAGTGTTTATACTAAACCAATTAAATGATTCCAATAAAGTATGGAGATGTATTACGACAAATATTGTAAAATATTCAAATTTTCACATAGGGCGTTAGAGTGGCCGGGCTGTACATACACCCATGTGTAGCTAATGTTATGTTGGACTTCTCCCAAAATGTCTTTCTTATCATATGTAAATAATACTGTAAAAATTATTGAAACACTCTTTATATGACCTACGCAATCTTATGATGCAAATTTATCTATATGCAAATTTCCTATCAAATAAGTATTCCGCTGACGTTACAAAAACGCAACGTTTTTTCCTAAGAACCTGTCATTAGTGTTCATTATTTTCTATTTTTTATGATCATTCCTATCCAACTTAACTAATACTTATAGCTATAATAACTTCACCGAATACTATTCCCTCTATTGTGCTTTGTAATGCCCGCTCGCTCTGCAATAAAATTCATGAACTAGCCTTCACTACGACACTACTTCGCCCTGTCTTCATCGCTATTACTGAAACCTGGCTCAATCATGATATCATTGACGATATAGTGGATATTCCAAACTACGTGATCTCTAGAAGCGACCGACTTGATCGAATTGGAGGCGTGGTCGCTCTTTACACTTCTAATCAAATATCAGCAACCAGGATTGATATTCCTTTTGATCATCCGCCCATCCTCTCGACTACTTATGGATTACTCGCAATAATAATTGTGTCATTATGGTTTGTTACATTCCTCCAGCTCTATCTACTCAAACAAACAGCGACATTATGTATTTCAGTTATTTCTCGCAGCATTGACTACATAAAGTCAATAAAGGATTTATCCTATAATTATCTGTGGTGATTTCAATAGAATAAAAAACCTTTATCCTTAACGCGCATCACAATTGTGATGCGTACTTAATATTGTTGACAACCCTACCCGAGGAAACTACACCTTAGACCTTATTCTAGTGGAAAATATAGTGTGCTATCAAATATAAATTATTCTTGTAATACACTGCCCCCTATTGGTAACTCAGACCACAGCGTAATTCACTTCGTTTCGGAAGAAATAGCTTATCCAGTAACAAAGACAGTAAAACTTTTTGATTACCGACAATCTTTTATTAATACATATATCAACTACGTATCAAATATAAATAGGAATTCGCTGGCGTAACATTCGCTGGCATCAACATAATCAGAAGATTATGTTGATGTTAAGTGCCAAATCTTTTATGACCTCATAAAACCAGCAATAGATTTAATTCCCTCAAAAACAATAAAGTTCACTCAACGTGATAAACCATGGATCACACCACTCTGTAAATATTTAATACAACAAAGATGGAATGCTTATCGGGCCAAAAATTTTGTTCTTTATCACCACTACAAAAATAAGGCCACGGAAGAAATTCGTAAAGCCAAATCCACTTGGGCCAGCCGCCAGATGAATGAGAAGAATGGACTGTGGAATCTAATCAAAACGACTAAAATGTCTGCAAATAATTCAACAAATAATGTCAACCTTTCATCCCGGATCATAGTTAAACAAACATTTCTCGTCGGTCATTAACAATGACAACACTAGAGGAGCCGAAACCGAAGAACCTGCTGACGATAACTGGTCTCCAATGTTTTCTACTATGGATATTTCTGATGCCAGTTCAAAATCAAAGGTGGGACATGACTGTCTAAATACTCGCCAACTCACTTTGGCTATTCATTTTTTAAGTCAACCAATCTGCCATCTTTTCAACACCTCTATCCTGTTAAGAAAGATACCAATACACTGGAAAATAGATAGAGGGTAATACATCGGAGTGAACGTTATTGTGCAAAGAAAAGAAATGATAATATTTTGCATTTTTTAAAAGAAGTACCTATACCTACTTTATTTAAAATATTTTTATTCACTTTTAAAGGGGCACTTCATTTGATAATAATAAATAAATTTATATATAATAATAAATTTTATTTAGGGAGATACAACTTTTAATTACATAATTTGTTAAATAATCCATTACATTTCTGGTTGAATAAAATTTTCTCCCATAAAATAGGCGTAAGCTTTAAAAGCTCTCTGCAGAGAACTTTTAAAGCTTACGCCTATCTGGAAAGTTCCTTTTCATGGATATAAAATTTTAAAATAAAAGGTTAAACATTATCATAGCTAACATTATCAATTAAACATAATCATGGTTAACATTATCAAAGTGCAAAGTTAAAATTTCTTAAAATGTACACGAATACACAAATAATAAAGTTTACTAGTGTAATAAGTGCATAAATGATTGTGCAATAATGTGCAATAATGATTGAATTCTATAACTACTATATGTAAAATCAGTCAGTTTCTGAGTCAACTATTGTATTAACTCCAGCTGATCTTATTTGAGCAACAGTATTTTCTGTTCTCAACACTTCTCTTTATATAAATAAAGAGAGAACTAGCACTAATTACTTATAGTAGTTTATGGCGACCATATCTTAATTTTCAAATATTATCAATAAAATATTATTTACAAATAAAATGAATATTGACTAAAAATGTTATTGGAAATTATTTGAAAATATATTTTATTACATATTATTACAAAAGAAAACTTCAAACTTCAAATTATTATTCAATATTTTTAATATTTTATATGTAAATATACATTTATGAGAGAATTTTTCAAACTTTTCTTAAAAAAGTAGAATCATATCGGCAACTTTATCCTCTTTGCTTTGTGGTTGAAAATCGATGCAAAGTTAGGAATCTGAAACGCTTTTATCGCAAATGATTTGCAAGGGTATGTGTATGCATTCTGCGGGTTATATTGGCATTGTTCCAATTTAAACAGGTTTAATTAGCCTTAAATTTAAGGTTTGGGTAACAAATTATGCTAAACGCAAAGGATAGCATTAGAAAAACCTATTAAAGAAAATCAATAAAAATGTTGTTATGTAAATCAATCTTCATTCATTAAAGTTTTCAGCATAAAACTACTCTGATTGTATTGCAGCTGTTTCAAAACTGTACATCAGAATGAACAGACTAAAGTGATGTTTTATTGGACAGATTCAGGAATACACAGTTATTAGAATACATTGTATGTACTTAGGAACATCCAAGTTCTAAATTTCAAAATGAATGCTCATATTCACACATGAATAATTTGTTTTCTTCAAAAATATATAAAAACTATTTCGCAAGAGTTTGATTTTATTCAATCATATATATACCGAAATTCTATAAAGATATATACGATTTATTGGATTTATTGGGGGAGTACGCGCACGAACTTAATTCTGATCTGGTTTGTTCTTATTTGTTGAGGCATATTAAAAAAATCTTTTAAAAATCTCTTGAAATTCTTTTCACGTACCGAGACTATCGACGTTGCGATAAACTATTTTATGAAAATAATTTGATGGACTAATGATCAGCAGCTGAAAAATTTTGCGAAGAAATTTATAATTTTGATTTAAAGATGGTTCTGACAAATTTTTATCGCCGTTATAATATTTCAAATTGCCGTCTCTCCTAAATCTTCGTTATTCTTGATATTTGATATTTCTTTAATCTTTAGACCGCATGCTTTTTATATTTTCTTTCAGTGAGCGAATTATTAATGTCAAAGAATTTTTGCAGAGCAAAATATATAAAACTGAAAAAGCAACCCAACTATATATTGTACATAGGTTCATCGATACGTGAATGGCCTTCTTTAAGAAAAAGAACGTTTGAACCCTTAAACCTTATATTTTGTAAGCAACAATAAGTAATAATATTATTTATTTATTTATTAGCAATAACAAGAATTTTTGCAATGGATAGAGAAAATAATGATCATTTCTATTAATAGTCCATAATGACCATTCTCTTCACCATCTCTTCCACCATTATTCACGCTTATTTTTTTTCATTCTTCCAGAACTTATGTAGGCAACGTCGGTAGCGTGATCATCCCTTTCACCACCATCCTAATTGTTAACACCGAGAGGTCTCCAATAATAGCTATTAGTTTCTGTTCTATTTATTTTATTGCAATTTTCTTTGGGTTTTTGTAAATTCATTCAAAATGTCCGGACATCATTTTTTATCATCTTTCAATTTTGTATTCATTCACTTACTATTACTCTTATTGTCATTATAGACCTAGATTCCTATTTTTGTTTTTATTAAACAAATACGCATTTAATAAATTCGTGATAATTACAAATTTTGGCGTCTATATGGGATTTTTGTTTTTGTATAAAATTCTATAAGCATCCATTTCTTTTCGTAATCTATGATCTATCTTCAGTTAAGTTCTCAGCAACACGAAATCTACTATGTATGGTTTTTAACAATTTAACAATAACATTTCTAATTAACTACATACCTTTTTCAAATACCTACCTATCTCATTGACGAAAATTGTTATATCAAACCGTTGCACTTTTCATGTTATTTGTAAGTTCTGCTCAAATTTGACATATGGGACGGTTTTTTGTCTAGTCCTATACAATATCTCTCTTAGGTTATTATCACGGATACTCATTTAAAAAGCAAAAATACAAGAAAAGTGTTTTAAAAAACGCCAATTATGGTATCATACAAAAAGACTTTGAGAAAAGAAAAGGTGAAGGTGGTTAATCGACTTGACATCCAGTAATTCTTTCTAAAAAGATGCAAACGATGGAGCAGGACAATTTGTGTTGTTTCAACTTGATTCTAAAAATCATGACAACAGACTTTTTAATCACACGAAATTCAAGCCATATCATGTACTGAAGCGATATCTGCCCGAAACTCAACCCCACAATCACAATCTGAGGGTCAGACATTTATCATAATATGTATACCGCATGCTTCCAATATCGATGCTGCAAATTACGAAAATTCTTTTCGTGAGAAATTTTTATGGTGATCATTTGCGATTCGTTTTTATTATTTTTGAGTCAATATATTTTTCATTAGTGTGTATTTTTTATCTGTTCATATTATTGAAGTGTCCTTTTACTGTTTTATCATATTTTTATAATTACTTAAGTAATTAAACATTTTTTTCAATCATTTTATTATCATTTTTTTACATTTATTGTGTTACCACCAACTTCTATATTTATTCACTTATTGTGCATAAATTAACTTGGTTAATAAATTTCCCTTTGATTTTTATGAAACTTTAGCTAGCCATTAACTATATGCAAATATCTGTAATATCTAACTTTTTCCATAGAAATCGAGATCTAATAAATAGTTTTAAAGCCAGTGAACAATTTTGATTCCTATCTGAAACCCATCTGATTTTCAGTTGCGCCTCTGTCAAATTCAATATTCAATGTTTTATATTATATAAACTATATACAATACATAGATTATGGATTTTTAATTAAATTTGATCTCGATTTCTATGGAAAAAGTTAGATATTACAGATATTTGCATATAGTTAATGGCTAGCTAAAGTTTCATAAAAATCAAAGTGAAATTTATTAACCAAGTTAATTTATGCACAATAAGTGAATAAATAATATGTGGAAATCAAACTCTTCAAAGCATACTTTGTAAATCTATTAAAAGATTTTCCTAATTAACTTCATTTGTGTAACTCAAGTGAATGTCAAAGTTTCGTACAAATATACATATGTACATATAGACAGATAAATTTCCGGAATATAATCGAATTAATTAAAAGAGACAACATAAAAACAAATTAATTATACTTGCTAATGTCGAAACGGATAAGTTCAACGAAGATGACTGCCTATAACTAACAAATTATTCAACTGAATGAGTCTACTTTGTAACTCCAGCTATATCTTATTTGTGTATTTCATAGGGGAATAATTAATCCTAAGGATGAGTCGATTTCTTAATTAAAAATGACGATTTTCACTTCATGTCAATCCCAAAATAATGGACTAAATGTATAGGTACGTGTATTACTTAATACAAGTTTTATACCTAATTATACAAAATCAACTCCAACAAATTTAAAATAATATACTGTACTTACATTTAGTTTCTCAATCTCTCTTTTGATTGGATGATAGTGTTGGCAGTAAATGTTCTCCCCTATAAATATTCTGGAACTCGCAGCTACGATTTACTAGCAAATTTGATCAAGATTCTTTTTGTTCTCTTTGAAGAAATTTGTGAGTTCGCTAAATTTTATATTATATATGGTTACCTATCTACAGTTTTTAATCATTTTTAGCATTATAATGCTTTTATATAATACGACATATGTGTGTTAGATATATATTAAAATACCTACTCTACTCGTTAACTTATACCGAATTCAATTGTGGCACGACTCCTCTGATCAATAATAAACAATACAATATAGATAGATAGATATTTATAACACTTTAAGCTCGTTCTGATGGATAGTACAATCTGTGGATTTACTTGAATGTTAAAGATTTAAACAAAATTTAAAAATATAATAAATCCAAATGTAAATCTATAAAACATGTTAGGTATATGTAATTGTTGAATCCAATAACAGACATAATAACAAACTGATTCAATACAAAATATGCCTTACCTACACATCAATCTACCAATTCTAAGTAATTCTTTGAGGCGGTGTTTAAATATCTACATATGTGTGTATTAGGCAATTAATTTTCCTTTAGCCTATAAAGATAAATTTACATAGGAATCGATTCCAAATTATGAGTATTTCTGTTTCAAAACTCATCAAATTGAGCGGCTCTTGTTTTAATGTCATGTCGATTTATAAATTAAACACACACACACACACACACTTATTATCTCAGGAAGTAAATGAAGGCATATTTTAGGCCCAATCTTCAATGATTTAGTTATGCATAATTGTAAATTCAATATCTATCTACTAAATTTTGTACTTGTGCTATGATACAAAAAATGCTGCAAATGCATTTTGTAAATGCAACAAAAATCAGCTGATCTTAAACATTGTGTCAACTGGGATTTTATCATCTGGGAAGTTTAAAATACGTGTTTGCACATTAAATATATCTACGTTTATAATTTTTATACATCAATATAATATTTATTTATTAAGTAACATTTTTGTTAAGTCTTTAATTTGTGTATTGATGTAAACAGTATAAATGTATACCTACCTTATGTTGGTATAATGAAATTTAAACGTCTCAAAACAACTTTACATGTTTCTCGTTTATTTAAATTCTTTATTTACATATGTTCCTAAAAAGCAATAAAATATATTCAAAATGTTTGATACATTGAGTGGTATCTTTAGTTACAAAGAAATATCTTCTAGGCTTATTCTGTTTTGTCTTCCTAACATTTGTCTAAGTAAGCATCAAGACATTGAACAATAAATTTAATCGAGTTTGTCGGCGAGATTTTAGTGTTGTGTTCTTTTGAATAAATAGCTGTTGGAGTTTATCCCACTCTCTATATTTTTGAATATTGTTAGTCTGACATGAACTATGTAAATGTCTTGAATCTGATCCGCATGGTTTTATAGTAGCGTTGGCAAATATTTTAATTTTAATTCCATTATTTCAAATTTCAGGCAAGCTGTGAAAATCTTTTTGTTTTCGTTATTATTATGTTTCTGATTTTGTTACTTTTCATTTTAAAATTATTTTCTTATCAGCCGGGGACATTTATTAAGTTTATTTGAACATTTCTGTGTTTGTTTGCTCTCTCTTACTTAGACATTTGACAATTTATTGTATTTTTACTTTATTATTTATCCATACATTATGTTGATCCTGATTTCATTAATTTGTTGCTAACTTATATACACCTATTTACACCTTAAATTTAAGTGTTATTCTGCCCTGTTATTTAATATTTCATTGATTAGTAGCGATCATATTTCTAATTTTAGTTTTATTGAATTAATTCAAGCTAAACCTTTATTTAGAAATGTTTTTTATTTGTGATTAATGATGTTTTGTTACCACACCAAAATTGAAACGCATTCTATTAATTATGGAAAAAATATGAAATTTAATTATTACACTCTTGACTTTTAGTCATAGGTAGGTAGTATCAGTTATACACAGCATCATATAAGTTTGGATTCCTTCCTCATATAGGTAAGCGATAAGAATTGATTAAAAATTGACACATGATATGGTGATATAGAGCTCAGATATTTTCCAGATAATTATGTTTTAGACGGTATATACCTATTAAAGTGATTGCTGAAGCTGATAAACATTGTCTTGTGTTGATATCAGCCTCTTCATTTAATATTTAAGCTTGTGTAGACATGGTTTTCAAACTGATCTTGCTTAAAAAAGATATAATAGTATAGAAGACATTTGAATAAAATTTCTGAATCGGATACGAATTCTTTTTTTGATATTTCGGTTCATTTAAACAAAAAATGAGCGAAATTTAGCTAATTATATCAAATTTCATGTCATTTTTATTAATATAAAATTAGCATGGAAGGCTCTGTATTTTTAAACAAACATTTTAAAATACACCACACAAATAAATGAATAGTTTATAGAAATATGAGTTTTCGCACCTCTTGATTATGTATAAAAAATATAAATTTTGAAATTACATTATTTTGTCTATATGTACCTAATAAAATTTATTATTTAAAATTTAATAAACAAATACAGTATTACAGCTCTTGTCAACATTAGGATGTTCAATAGTTAGGTAACTAAAATATTAAAAGAATGCAAACACTTTGACTTGATTTGACTTAATATCATTGTTTTAATTCTCAGAGCCGATTGGTAATTGTAATTGTAATTTTTATTCCACTGATATAAAAATGCATTTATGTACAGTATAGGAAATTTGTTTTTTGAAACATAACAGTAAGTGAATATATAAATTATGGATTCGTAGTGCGTAGGTAGTCATTGAATTTTCTTGGTCCCCACTGGCGGAAGGCCATGGATCCGATCTTCAATTTGCTGGGCGGTGGAATCAGCAGCTCGCCTCGAGATTGCGAACGGGTTGTTGACGATTCTGTTCTTCAATTGCTGGTGTGCTATTGCTTTGTAGCCTCGTTGAAGTGATCCTTTTGCTAATACGGAAGCATCTCTGAGCAGAACTTGGCAGCAAGTAATGTGCGGAAGTGCGATAGCGTTTGCTAACAGTAATGTATCTTTCTGCGTTAAATGATGCGTAGCTCTTTTTATAGCTCTGACGGCCATAAATGTCCGCTTGGATGCTTCTATACAGTGTGGTAACCAGGTAAGATGTGGGTCGATGTGGGTAATATTCACAATCTGTCTCCACCTTTCTCAATCTTGTGTTTTATAATAGAGGTTGATGCTGAAGTCAAATTTAGAATACTTTAATGAGCTCTTAGAGAGACAGAGTAAGCTGGATGATCCTCAACATCTTTCATCTCTATTTTGAGTAGTACTGGAAATAAGTACAGGCGGTCCTTTTCTGTCTCATAATATCATTACGCGCATTTACCAAGGTATGGTAAGGTTGAAAAGTCATGAAGGTCACACTATATTCTACATATACACTAGTTCTCAAAAAGAATGGAAATATTTTAAGACATTAACATCGGCTGTCTATTCATTAGCGCTGTGCGCTTGCTGTGTGTTGAATGATATTTGAATTTTAAAGGTCTGATCTGATTGGATGTTCAAATTAAGTACAGCGCTCTGCATGCTGCAGCAGAACTAAGCCGTATAAGTAGAATAAAATTATAGATTGGAATCAATACATTCTACTTTGATATTTCCATTCTTTTTGAGAACTAGTGTATTCTTAAGAACACTGAAAAGGCACATTTCTCATCTCCTGCGTCTCAACAGTTAATATCAAGATCGTTTGTTCAGAATGTTCCGAGAATAATAGCGTGTAGGTACATATACCTACACTAATTGTCTAATGTCATTTACTACCCATACTGTCATTAAACATTTTATAATTAGAGAGGTCAGCTCCACACGAAATACTGAAACAATCGTTCACGTATTCATTCGGATGATACTTCTGAAATTACGTATGTATATCAACACATATTTCTTAAATCTCTAATCTATAAACCATAACGTTGCATGCCTTGGATGTATGTAGTTGTTGATATTAAAGTAACGAAGTAACTACTCTACCAAGTCCACCATATCGAAGTAAGTAGTATAGTGAACCAGATCTCTAGATCACCGGGGGGGGGGGGGGGGATCGTACCTCTCGCGCACGGAAATTTTTTTCAGAGTTGCGAACAACGAATTG
>JAYJLU010806573.1:1285-11400 GCA_036873645.1 Minona dolichovesicula
CCATTCATCATCAATATCTATACAGTATTTGAATATCGATTTACATATATATCTAGTCATAATTGATTATCGATCTACATATATAGTCATAATTGATTATCGATCTATATATATAGTCATAATTGATTATCGATCTATATATCTAGTCATAATTGATTATCAATCTATATATATAGTCATAATTGAATATCGATCTATATATCTAGTCATAATTGAATATCGATCTATATATCTAGTCATAATTGAATATCGATCTATATATCTAGTCATAATTGATTATCGATTTATATATCTAGTCATAATTGTTGATTATCGATTTATATATCTAGTCATAATTGTTGATTATCGATTTATATATCTAGTCATAATTGAATATCGATTTATATATCTAGTCATAATTGTATATCGATATATATATCTAGTCATAATTGTTGAATATCGATCTATATATCTAGTCATAATTGATTATCGATAAACTATCATCAAATGACATGTACTTGTAAATGTGGCATTGAAGAGCGGTTACAATAATGAGATGATTGAATCCGAGTGATCCTTTCACAACTCGATCTCGGAAATCCAACTTTTCCTTAGATCCATCAGTGACATTGCGCACTTTCACCACTTTCTCTTCCTCCACCCGAGCCTCTAACTGCCGCCACTCCATGCAACGACCGATCACATGCCCGAATATTATATGCCCATTGCCGCAAGCTCCAGCAACTTGCGTAGAGTCCGATGACCAGGCCAAATTAAATATCGAGCCAGTGGTTGGCTTATCGAGAGAATAGGACCACTGATTAAATAAATAGGAATGAAATTTAATAGGTTTATACTTTAATTTATTAAGTTTTGATATAAAATCGATAAATATAAATTTTTAAACATTAATTAAAATCGAAAATGGCCAAGAAAGAGATGTTGGTTTTTACTGGCCTGAACTTACTCCCGATTGGTCACAGAGGCGTAACGTATTGTACCCTCCTACTGCAAATAGTTGACCATCAGGAGACCAAGCAATCGATGTAATGGGATAGTCATGACCGGAGCTCACATGCAATAAACGACCAAAACCATCCCACAGCTAGAAATATAAATTATATTCTTATGCAAAAATTATATTTTACAAATTGATTTATGAAAACATTTCAGCATGGAATTTGAAATATCGTGTGTCCCAAAAGTAACCAAACAGAAGTCAGATGAACAGAGCACTTCAGGATTTTTCCATACATGCAGCTCAAAATAAACTCAGTGTACAGCCCACCAAAACCCAACTACTCAGGTGCAGTACCAACCAAGCACGCAAAAAAGAAACACCGAAGAATGTCATGATGGACGGTGGCTGTTTAAAATACAAAGACACAATGGAGAAGATACTTGGAGTTGTCATCGACTCTGGATTGACGTGGACTCCACATTGCGAATGAGCAGCCAAGAGAGTCCATGTAGCCGTAGCTCAGATAAGAAGAGCAACAAAGTACTTACCACACCGAGATGTTGAGTTGCTATAGTAAAAACGTTAGCGATTCTCCACCTAACTTACTGCCAAACCCTGTTCCCGCGAGGCAAAGCGAAGGAGAGAAACTTGCCTTGAATCGCAGCTTCAAGTCAGTGGTAAGATCTGTATCCAAGAGATAGAGAAGCGATGAAGCACTATATCGATTTTTGGCTGGAAATCACTAGAAGGCAAGATTGGCAATAACAAAGAGTTATGGAGTACTGGACTTTCAGAATCATTGTGAAGAGAAATACCAACAGATACAGTCCGAGAGAGACAGATAGGAAGAGAATCAGCGGAGACAAGGTCGGGAACAACAGGAATAATCCAGGAGAGGAGCTCCCGAAAAAAGATGAGAGAAAAGCGTTCAGATTCTGGGGCCACGAGTTTATTATAACTCTTTGTAATGACAAATTATATAATCCCTAAATTCTTTATTCTGTCTTTATAATGCCTGTATATTATTTTGTAATTCATTTATTTTGAAACTGGACATAAAAGAAGTTGATTCAGGCGTCCAAACCAACGTCAAGGGAATGTTTTATCAAGCCATTGTCGAACGTCTATCGCGTAGTGAGGAGGTTGTATTTGACCATCTTGTTGAAAATGAAGATCACCAAAACATTGTTGATTTACAGGGTGTGTCGAAAGTGTTCTAAATTTAAACCGAGTAAAACTCCGCTTGGGAATTGATATGATAGTAGTATTCAACCTGTGGTTAAATCAGCTATCGATTCCCCAGATTTGAAGCGCCGACCTCTGGGTTGAGAGTCCGCAGCTCTACCAATGGGCCAGCGTTCTGTAAAAATAATCTAATTCTGATTGTATTCTTATACCGATACAGATCTGAACTGGATGTTCAGTTGTCCAGATTGAGCGTGCAAGTCATTCTATCCGGCAGTGGTATACCTGAGTACTAATCAGGTGTTCTAAAGTTTACTCCCATCTTTCTTCAACATGTTTGCAGCTACTCATTGCGGCGCAGTAGTAATTCCTAATAACGACGATACGTTCGTTTAAATCTAAAGTCCTTCGCGCGCATTCTTAAGAGTGTGGGATTTTAAAATCAATAAATTTGGCAAAATTTCATTGGCGTTGCAGTATTTGCGTATAGATATTGGAGGGCCAATTAAGAAGCGTCTTAACCGCTGGAACAGAATGACTACCACTACAGAGGCAGACGGTGAATGGATTGTGAGATATAGAATCGATAGCGTAGCAGTGTTTGCGGTTCGGTTACTGTTGGGACACATCATACATTATAAAGTTCACAGATTATCAAAAGCTAGAATTGTAATATTTGCAAGCCTACATACTTTGTATTTGCAATCCTCTCCTCCAGTAATAATCAAACCATTGGTTGCACTCCAATCCGCCTTGAGAATGACTCCATCGTGACCCTTCCACTAAAATAAAATAATAATTATTATTGGTTAAGGTTGATGATTGATATAGGTTAATTATACATGGTTACTATGGTTAAGACCATTTAATGTGAAACAATAGAAGAAATGAACACATAGATCACATTGTCATTATAATAAACAACGAAAGTTTTGACTGTGTCTTGACTGAGTCTAATATGATGCAAAGGCTATAGGATGATAATACATTTAAATCTAAGTCATTATGCCATCAAGACAGTTGCCTATAAGCTGAATTGCTATTACATTTATGTATAATCTTATGCCTGTTAGCAAATTAGAATCTCTCTCTTGCATCCAAATACAACCATAAAAGGAGATACTATGTATGCTATAAATAATCCTCACTTAGCAGAATTTTTAAATTTACTCAAATTTTGTTAAATATCACTAAATCACATAGTGATAATGTGACTATGAATTGGAAAAGGTCTTAATAAATATAATTTTCTAATCAGAAAACAATAGTTCTAGGCTACACTTCATGACACTTTATGGATGGGATGATGAATAAACTCACAATGTTTGGTTTAGCATTGGCTTGCAGAGATTTGATGACCATCTGTTTCCCCAGAGTATACAGGACAGTATCAGAGTCTGGTCCCCAACACACACAATACACTGGTACACCTGTTCACAATTAGGAAACAGTCATCATTATTATTAGATAGACAGGCAGGAAATCTATGACAATATATATGTAAGTGTGTGTCTGAAAATATATCATTAACTTATGATTATTGTACCACTGGATGTGTATAATAAACATTCTGAATGTAATAATGGATGCGTGTTAAATTATGTCACAGACCATAGACTTCTAAATATCAGCATCTGGACTGTTAGCTGCCCATATTCTTGAGATGAGCCTTGCAACATGAGGCTACAGTTTGAGCTGATACTTACATAAGCAAGCCTCTATCATGGGATATACATAATAGTAGACCATGCCTAACAACAACACGATCACATTTTGACTGATATCACTCAGAGAATAAAGGAATCGGACAAGCTACCTAAAGTATTCAGTTCACGAGAATATTCAACAGCTCTTGATCAACATGTTCTATCCAGCTTCATTTTTGGGCTCCAATTCTTTTCGGCTGAATTTCTGGTGAATAAACATGCTTCAGCTTTTGTAGGGTTGATGGTTAAATTAAATTGTACAGTTGCTAAGCAGGCTCAAACCCTATGTAGTCGCTGTTACAGAAACATGGATACATTGTATGGATTATTTATGTGAGAAGTATGAGGAGATGTACCTAATAGACTTGAAATTTATCCTTTTAGTAGAAATTTAATTTTCAATAGAAGAATAAAGTTATAAACCATAAAACTTGAACTATGAATTCAAGATCTGTTATCAGTAAAAGTTAAGACTTTCACTTCACTTCCCAATAAGGCTTCATACAGTGATCATTAACTCACTATTTTGACTTAATGTAGACCTCAGCATTCCACTTCTAGACCAAATTTTGACTTGACCGTCTTCTCCACCTGAAAGGAAATATTATTAACAATCTCAATAAAATTTAAAACATTCATCAATATTGATTCATATGGGTAGCAAAAAAGATAATCTTGTTAGAACACACCAATGAACTAAATGATCACGATATGAACAACCAAGACAATTGGAAAACAATATCAAAAAGCTCTTGTCCATAGAGTAAACATATACAAGTGGACGACCAGCTGGAATACCATATTTTCTGTTTAAATAAGGGGGTGGACATACTATGGGAAAATAAATCTCTTGCCAATCTCGCATTGTAAAAATTTGATTTCAAGTAAACCTGATGTTAATATACAATATAATGTATGCTGCTGGATAAAGATTACAGAAAGATGTGAAGATGTGAAGATAGTGAAACAATTGTATTCATCAATGAGTAAAAGATCAATTCAGGATAAAGTCAATGAAAATTATTAACTTAAAAGAATGTAATGGCCAAACCGGTTTCGTATATTATATAACTTCTTCAATGGCTAAGATAGTAAATAATGTAAAATGAGGAATAATTAATTTGAACAAAAGTGTCAAGCAAATAATTGAAGAAGTATTTAAAAGTTATTTAAATTTAACAAGAGAGATTGAATAAAATCAATAAAAATCAGTCATAAATGATTTTAGAACTTATAGATCTAGCCTACATAATAATTTCTTTAGACTCGGAAATGAAGAAAAACCTGAAAGAATGTTAATTTTAAAGTGTTTAGATAAAGTTTGGCGAATAGAATTAGGAAAATTAGAGAATTAGAGAAAGGCACTATGTAACGAAATGATCTAGGATAAAATATAGAATTATCAATATCAGGATAAGAAGAAGTCTTGAGACGTTTAATCCAACAAAGGATATGTTTAGAAGGATAAAATTCAAGATTACTAGTTGAAAAAGAAAATTCTCTGAAGAATGATTGGGAAGATAGTAATGAGAGGATATTGGATCAAGAGGTCGAGATTCAAATTTAGAAAAAATCTCTTGTGCAGCTCGAGAATGAGTAAGACTGAAATATTGAATAGAAATGGGGCCGCAAAGTGAACAATAAATAGAAAAAATGACATTAGAGGAACTACAAGAAATAAAAGAAAGAATTCGAAATTGACGAAAAGCATTATCGAAAGGTTCTAGAAGGCTCTAGAACAGATATTACAATTATCACTTTGCATTCGATAATGCTTCTTTTCATCAATTTCGAATTCTTTCTTATTTAGAGTCATTGTGTTCTTTTCTGAAATGGTTTCGACACTGATTACAGCATAATCTTAATGCTCAACAAACTTCAAATCAACTATACAACTGGACACTCAATTGTATTTGCAACCATGGCATACTCAATGCTCGAATATTCAGAACTGTATCTCTCACGCCAAAGCAATTAATGCGTGACCCAACCACATGGTTAGGTGAAGTTATTCATGTATAAAAGTGTCGAAGTTATTCCGTGTCGTGTTAAATCCAAGTTTAACTCATATCCAGACTATTATCTGCTTAAGAGAATACTTTTTACAACTACCTGAGAACTCCATTCATGGAGTAGTAGTAATGGGCTTTATTTTCAAATTGACAGACGCAATTAGTTACAAGAAGGATAGGACCAAGAAGTCACTCATCCATACTGCCGGTATAGATCACTCATTCCTGTTATAACTTTGCTGTACGAGTGTTATTTAACCAGGAACTGAATTATCGAATTATCTATTCTTATTCGCGTTAATATTGTAAATAGTATTTAAGAATGTGTTTATAATTTGACACTCAATAAGCTATTTTTTAAAAAGATATTCTAATTAATTCTTACTTGTTACAAGTGCATTTCCATCATAGCTCCATCTTATAGAGAGAACCGCGCCTCTATGTGCTTGCACACTCTTTTCAACTTTTCCTGACTTGAGAATAATCTGAAACCGACCTAGATAACAAAATATATCTTATTTGAAATGGTTAATTTCGTAGCATTGTTAGTAAAGTAACTTCTATCTACTATTTTAATGAAATCACATTTACAATATGATTAAAATTTAATAAATATTTTCTCTACAATATTTTTACATTTAATCAGATTGATACAAATACAGTGCTAAAAGTCTCAAATATGTTAGAAGATAATATATTGTTCACCATCAGTAGCAGCCAATACGAAACAATCTCCACCAGTAACCTTTTTCCCAGCTGGTCCTCCACTTCGTGGTACCCACTGCATGTCAGTTGGATAGACCCCTTCTTGTAACTGTGTTACTCTAATTGCTTCTCCACTAGATAAATTCCATCTCATAATCTGAGTGTCATCTGCTGCTGAGAAAACTTCATCAGTGGTAGCCCAACTAACACCACTCACCAATTCACCATGTAGAAGAATGAATAAATTGTTAAGGAAATTTTTAAATATTTGGTATTCCATTTCTATTGTTTTGTTGAAAAGCAAGCAATATTTTCCAAAATGTAGATAAATAATTATATTATGAATTGTTGAAATGTACTATTAAATATGAATAAATTTTAGTTTTCCAATCCAAAATTTAACTTTAATTATAGCAGTTTTTCATAATATTAAATAAATGTATCTTTATAAGTCAATTGGTAGTATGAATAAAATATTCTTTAGCTATATCTAAAATTTCAAATTAAGCAACTTTTTCACAGATATAAATATTGTATTATTTTATTTTTATAGAACAAGTTGAATCTCTGATTAACTGAAATCTTAGAAGAAAAAGAAAAAGCTTACTTTTATTCATACCAGCTAAAAGAAATATCACATTTTAAAAGCATTTCAAAATAATTGTGATACAACGTTTAAGAAATCAATTTCTATTACTCTATCAGTCAGTTCAAAACAAATCAAAATTAAAACTTTAAAATTTATATAAAAACTAAGCAAAAATACATTTAGTAACCAAATAAGGTAATTGACAACTAAAAAGGTATTCTAACAAGAAATAGTAATAAAAGGATATGTTTGGGTTGTGATCCAATAGTTGTTTTAAGACGCATATTTAAGTATCTAAAATAAAATGAATAAAAGCTTTTCAAAATGTTAGGTCAGTAACAAATTTATTGCTACTCATAAACATAAGCAATCTTTAAGTTATATGCATAGTACAAAATATATTTAAAAAATGAATATTTACAAATCGTTTACAACTATTTGTACTTTAAATTTATTACAATTATCTGTATTTGCAGCGCTGCAGACATTGCTTGCAATATGTGGCGCTTTATAAAAATATAAATATTATTATATAATAGCAATGGGTATGACTTATGAAATATAAATATTAATAACTTGTGTAGATCTTTAATAAAAAGATCTCCTTATCCTATAAAAGAATGATTCATTTTATTTTCTGAAATCTAGCAAATATCTATGTGAATATTTTATATCTATATAATTTAAACTGGTGGTTTAAAGCTTGTTGTTGAAAAGGTATCTTTAAAATAAAATTCAGGACATTATAGTAGAAAACTTAAAGAAACAGATTTTTTGGTGGTGGGTTGAAAACTATGGTATTGTAATATTTTCAAACAATATTTGGGAACGAGTGTCTGCTCTGCCTACTTACCTTTAAATAAATCTAAATGGTGGTGATTTGTATTTTCATGATGTTATTGTTAACCTCAAGGACCACATCATTTATACTTAACTAATACAGAATACAGGGCTCAGAAGAATCTTTCTTGGTGAGAGTGTGGTACAACAGACAATCTATTCATTATTTTTCCACACAATTTTATAGAGAAATAGGTTCAAAACTAAATTCTTTTCTAATCTAATTAGTTGTATAACTGAATTGTAATTTGTTTAAAAGAATGTTTTAAAGAGGATAAAAATTAGGCACTGTCTAGGGATTTGCCAGAAGTACCTGTAGTTGAAAAACTGAAGGTCATCTACAAATCTGGCTGAATATTTTATATGTATATAATTTAAATTGGTTGCTTAAAGCATATTGTTGAAAAGGTATCTTTAAAATAAATTTCATGACATTATAGTAGAAAAAAATAAAGAAATAGATTTTTTGGTAAATTTATATATTTATTTCTTAAACTTCATGAAAAACATTGTGGTATGAATTTAACAAAATATTATCATTAACATTTCAAAATTTATAATTGAATATAATTATTGGCTAATTATTTATCTAAACTAGAATATTTCCTTAAAATAGAATAACATGTAGATAATTTCATAAAATAGAAAAAATGCAAACTTGTGTAAATTAATTTTGTAATCTGATTGAATATTTTAGTAACACTCCATAAGCCTGTTTATATAAATATATATATAATAACCAAAATTTGAAGTAGCTCTATTATGGAGTATATTATATAGAATATATAGAAAAAGAATTTACAATAGTAAAAGTGTATTATAAATAGGCTATGAATATCATTACATGTGAAATTGGTTAGACTATCATAATATTCTTTTTCTATATATTCTATATATATATATATATATGCCTATGTAATAAATAGGACTACCTGTCGTAGAAAGGTTAGAGGTCCCTCTAAAAAATACACTAACACTAATGCTAATATCCATATATAAACTTCATAAATATTAAGCTTGAGTTATATATCATGTCACTAAATTATAAGCCATTGTCCATATATTGGTTTATAGTTACTATAATTCAGCATAGTTTTATTATTTATGAACATATTTATTTCTTAAACTTAATGAAAAACATTGGGTATGAATTGCATTTAACAAAATATTATCAACATTTTAAAATTATATTTGAATAAAATTATTTATCTAAATTATAACATTTCCTTCCAATAGAATAAAATGTAGACAATAGCGTAAAATAGAAAAAGCTTACACTTTGCAAACTTGTGTAAATTAATGCGAAATTAATTTTAGTAATCTGAAAATTTTAGTAATACGCCGTAAGCCTGTTTATATTACTTACCATGGAAAAGTAATGATGACAAATTAAAACAAGTCAAAAAATGAGTTAATTTATTATTTATATGCCTTCAAACTCAAACATTTATTTAAAAAACCTGCAACATTAAATGTTTTAATGACAATACATGGTACACGGTGTTTAGTTTGTGCAGTCGTCTGTTTAGGATAATTATTACAAAAAAGAAAAACCTTATGATAAATTTAGCTTGAATATTTATTTTTGTGTTTATCCTGCTAAATATTTATTTATTTTGTAGCGTCAACTATAAATTAGAGAAAAATGACACTTGAAATACCAGAGCCCTCTAAACCAAAATTAAAAGATTCGTCTATTTATATATCTAGTCTAGGTAAAAGCATTCTATGGAAATAATTTTTGGCATTTTTTCGATACTAACCGTATGCATTAATTCCACTAGTAGTATAAGAATCAATGCAGAATCAATGGCTTTATCCAATGTTAATTTATTGATAACTATGAAAATGTATAGGTCATTAAGAATATAAATGACTGTACTGATGAATTTTAAACACTAAACACCGAATCATTTCTCGTCTTTTGGTCGTACTAGTCTAGGAGCCATTTTTACTGCAGTTTTAACCTTGCAGTTGTATCCATGTTTAGGTATATACCTAAAGAAATCAGGTCAACTCGTTCCCAGGTCAACTCGTTCCTAAGTCAACATTGTATCTAACATCATTACTTCTCTGGTGTTCTAGGTTGGGTCCCGAGAAATAAAGTTGCTAAAATTGATCCTAACCCTAACCCTAAC
>JAYJLU010807684.1:0-11399 GCA_036873645.1 Minona dolichovesicula
TAACAGCCCTCCAACTAATATTTTCTATAACAACCCTCCAACTAATATTTTCTATAACAACCCTCCAACTAATATTTGAATAGGCCTTAAGTTATCCATAAAAACAGGATTTTCATAGAAAATGGAGAGTTACGTCCATAGAAATCAGAACTGTAACCCCGAGCGACTAAAACAATCTATCTCTATGGAAATGACACCTTCTTTGGTTATAAAATGAAAAGCTCTATTCAATCGGTAGGAAATAGATATTTAAAGTCTACTTTCCCCCCTTCATGAAAATAACAATGATAACAATTAGTATTAACAGAAACATGAATTCTATGGTAAGTTCCTCTAAGAAATTGTTTGATTGATATTTTAGTGGCCAGCGTTTACTGTGCCGGAATTGAACAATTTCATCAAAATGTTGAGCCGAGAAGAGAGTGAATATCGCCGTGAGATAGAAATGAAGTATCTCTACATAAGGAATGAAATTAAGCGATTGCTAGCTGAGCGCAGAAGTCTGCAAACCACCACCAAAAATGCTGTTCCCGGTGAACCAGTTACAGGTGACCTGCTGACTCGATCCAAGTCTGAACTTTCTCAAACTAAGAAATCCAAGAAATCCAACTCTGCCATTCGAAGCACTCACAGTACTATTGGCTCGAATACAAAACCCAATAATAAAGAAAGTCAAGCTTAAACATGTATGTATGTCTGTATGTATGTCTGTCTGTCTGTCTGTATGTATATACCAGTGATCCTCAAAATATTAGGTGCATATATGTGTTATTATAGAATAATATATTTAGAGGAAGTCTAAATCTTAATTAATTGGGTTTGAGTTATAATTGTGTCGGTGTCTAGGATTTTTTGAATTATAATCAATTGATGAAAATCTGATGCGAAACATAAGCCCGAAACTAGTATCTACTTGTTTCACTGCAAATATAGTCGGCAATCCATTGTTCTCTCATCTGCTCATAATGCCCTGGGTTCTCATTGGACAGTCCCGACTATCTATATTTAATGATAAATTGATAGATGATATTGATTAGAATTGAATGAACCTGGACTGTGTGATCAGTATTGTTATTGTATATATTATGTGTTTGAATGAATTCGACCAGAGAGTAGTAATACAGAGAGTATTCACTCTTAAAAATACAGAAACGCATATCGATGACTTTGTGCCAACAGCGAGCACAATTTCCTATCTCCGCCATTATAAAACCCTCAATTACAAATTGACGTCACTCCCTGAACTCCTTCTTTGATTAATACAATTCTTAAATATTTAGAAAATCCTCTTTCTGTATTTTCCTATAGTGAAAGAATTATTAAAATCGGAATAGGCGTTTAGGAGTGACGTCAATTTGTATAATGGTGGTTTTATAATGGCGGAGATAGGAAATTGTGCTCGCTGTTGGCTGTTCACCATCGATATGCGTTTCTGTATTTTAGAGAGTGAATACTCTATGGATTGAATGTTTGTAAGTTTGTTATCAATTTATCAATTGGCAACGAATTTCTTATTGTTTTCTTTCATTGTTATAACTTTGTGATTATAAATTGTGTTTTCAAATTTGATTTCTGGTTATTTCACGTCGCGTATCATCTTCTGTGATAATTCTCCTAGAAACATTTTTATAATAACCAAAGATTTGTGTTGTTAGATGTTTTGCTTTGATCTTTTACTACTGATTGACTTCTGATCATGTGATTAAATATACGGAGCTGATATTATTGTATGTGTATTTATATCAACGATTATTATTAAACACATTTTTTTAGAATCAAGTTGATTTTTATTTGGTTTTCTATTAAACTTTCTATAACTTTTCTATTTCCATAGTAGGTATAAACTTTACTCACTATTTGCTCAAAATGATTGGGATTAATTACATAGACTAAAAGTTCAGAAAAATGAATTCAATTTAATGGATCACTTCATATCATTCATTCTACATTTCATGTAATAAAGTTTAGAATTTTTGAATGTCTAAATTATTCCTTTATTGCATTTAACCGGTCCAGTAAAATCTTTCATATATGTAGGTACTATAACAAAGAAACAAGCATACTTTTTAACATTATTCATGGAACATAATATTAAATAATATGTAATTTTGCAAATCACAATTTATAATGAATTTTTGGGCAGTTAGTGTACACATTTGATTTTTCATTTGGTTTGCAGAGGGGATTTCTCTATATCCGACTGATGTTACCTAACAATGTTGAAACAGTTTGTATCGGATTGAGATCCTTCTCTGTATGCTACTTGTTGAATTAAGTAGTGTAGTGCGAAAGCTGACGAAATATTTATTTTTTGCACTAAAATGAATATTTTGCTTTTGTCAAATAGATTTATAATTTAACATAATAATATGTAATTTTGCAAATTTATAATTCTCGACAAACATGAATGAATGAGAAAGTTGCTTTTTCTCTTCTTGTTTATGTTCACTCACATTACGTAATTAAAATAGATACTTTAGCGGTCAATTCAAATGTGTTTCAATTTTTTATATGTACATATATTTTTTATATTGAATGGATATTATGAATACGAACTAATCTTTTTTTAATTTAAAGTTATGAAGATTGTACTGTACCTCAAAAATTCAGTAAACTAAAATATATACATATATATATACTTATTGTTACATGAATTCAAATGACATTTTGTAAAATTATTCCTACCATAATTTTTGTACCACATTATCTCAATTTTCTATTGTTTTACTATTATATATAATGAAAGTAACATATCTATGACCCGTCAATTTCATTGTGTAACGGCCGGGTATAGCTGATAATGATTAGAAATAAATGTGATCATTTTGTCATTTATTTTTTTGACATTATGTTAGTTTTAATTAGCTGTTATATAGTCGCAATTATAAATAAAATAGCTATTAAATTGTTAGTGATTATCAAAAACGATATTATTCCACAATATTGTAGAATAATTGAAACTGCGTAGTTTATTATAGGAAATATTTATTAAAATGACATTAAACACAATTAGTGAAAAAATGAATGAAATATTTAAGTCGCAACCATAGAGTAATAGGGAAGAGGTCCAACACAGTATTGGACATTCAGCTTGTAAATCTATTTTACTGCGCGAGAAATGTGTCTGTTATATTTTTGAATATGAATACTCTTTTTCATCTTCAATTTGGTAAAATAAATTCTAAATTGCACTTCGCCGCAATAACACTTTGAACTTCACTAATTTATAATGTTGGAGATAAGATTTCCTGACACTTGGTATCAAATAATCGATATACAAATATCTACAAGAAAGAGTTGGATCTCTTCCCTTATTACTCTATGGTCGCTACATTACGAGCGCATAGCGACACACATGTATATATCGTTCTGATAAAATACTACACAGAAATTAGAAATCGTGAAAGGTTATAACAATGTTTTAGATAAAGGAGAGCATTCAAACCATTAATTAGAAAAGTAAAATGCTGATTGTCATTTGTATTTGTGTGCGGAATATTCCGTTATTGTAGATCTGTACAATATTTAGCAGTAACGCGGAATTCGTAATCTATAAAAAGTTATATTTAATTGAAAGAAATGATTTAAGTTTTGATTATAGAACTCCCCCGTATCACCCCTTATCTTGTAAAATCCACACAAGATTCCACAGATATGGATTCACATGTGAAATCTATATACGGATTAATATATGGAACTAACCCTAACTCTGGTATTTGGATAATCATGGTGTTTAAGATATTTTTTCTCGATTGTGTTAGAAAATCATAATAATACATATTTTAGAAAACCTTTAAAAGGTTTTCAAAGATGGGACTTATATTGTGTGAAATTTCAAGGAAATATTTCGTTATATATTATAATCACAGTAATTAAATATAATTATTTAATGATTAGGTCAAAAGAACTCCGCCTCCTTATTTTCCAACCGTTGATTTAGGTAAGAGGCAGTATACTATATTTACTCTATGGGTAAGAGTTAAGAATCCTCGAACTTAAATAAACTTCCATTCGCGTCTATTGTTTTTGTACACTTAGGTAGTATGAATAAAAATAAGCTTTAGCTATTTTCCTAGCTTTCGCTTACTTTTTAAAATTTCTATTATATGATCTCCTCAGTTTGATGATCTCCTGATCTATGATCTCCAACGATCAGATTACGGTTAAACAATCTAAACAACTTGTTCTATAAAATGAAAATGAAATAATACAAAATTTATGTCTGTGAAAAAGTTGCATAATTTAAATTTTTAAGACATAGCTAAAGCTAATTTTTATTCATACTACCTCTTCTACAGGAGTTAATTTGCGATATTAAATATAAAGCAGGGGGGTATTTTTGAGAATTAGAACTATAGAGTTTCAAAGTTTTTTAACTTGAAAATTATTTAGCATTATTTTAGATATTTTGTTAATCTTTTGTCAATGAAATAAATCAAATTTCTTAATTTGAATTATTAAAAGGGAGGCATATAGCGATCACCTGGACGAAATTAAAACTTTTCAAGTCGAACTTGATGTTCAAGTTATACTTATGTTTTAAAGCTAATAGAATAAATGTTTCTCATGAAAAAGGCGTTCGCAAACGCTGTTTCCGAGTCGTTTCTTTTGCTATACAGAGCAGTTTCCTGGAACCAGCGACTATCGTGTCTGGCTGTTTATTTAATAGAATATGTATTTCGGAAAGATAATTTCGTAAACTAATCCAGGAATCGGTTCTAATTAAAAATCTCTTACAAAAACTCCTATAGAGATTCAATACACTTATAATTGTATAGAGTGGCAATTTTTATTTGTTTTTTTTAGCGGGTGGATGTTGGGGAAAATAAAAAAATAAAACCTGTCTTTTACTGAAGTTATAAATAAAAATTGAAATAAAGTTTGAAATAAATAGTTGTTATTTCTGTCCATCATTAATTTTATTTTCGGTGAGTTATTTTCATGTTTTTAATTTTGTGCTGAGCATCATGCTTGTTAAGATGGGTAATAACTTGATGACTTTATGTGACTGTTAGTAATTTTATAGACATCTAATCCATAACTTATTTATTTGGCTCAAAACCACAAAATTGTCATTTATCATATAAAAAAATAATGTAAAATAAAACTTAAAGTTCATGAATCATGAGAAATATTTAGGTGCAATCTATATTATATATTCTGTAAAAGCTATTCTTTAAATGAAACATTCTATGCCATGGCCACTGGCCAGTACTACTTACTAGGATATCAATTGGGAACAGGTCAACTCGTACCCAAGTCAACTTGTACCTAAGTCATTTCTCACCTAAGCCACCTCACACTAAGTGAACTTGTGCACTAAAAAGGATCAATCTTAGCAACTTTATTCCTCGGGACCCAACCTAGAACACCAGAGAAGTAAAGACATTAGATACAATGTTGACTTGGGTACGAGTGGACTTAGGTATGAGTTGACCTGAATTCTATCAATTCATGTCACATTATTGTTGTCCATTGGCATTATTGTCTACCACATTTATTTTAAAAGAAATACACCAAATAACAGCCACTGCACATTAACCTTTTGTGCAATAGGGTTGGCAAGAATAAATATCCTTGTTTTTATGTTTAGTCCCAAATTTCATCCCATGTTTTTTGTACACAGTTGTTATTTGACAGATCATTGGTTAAATAATTTCCCTGCTATTTGACCGTTAATATTTGGTTACATAGTTAAAATTACAATCTACGTATATATTTTGTAAGAAGGGATTTATGTATCTATGATGCTACATGTACCATATTTATGTACCTACCTAGAATAATTATCACTGTTAGTTTAATTTTTTTGATATTAATTGGTTCAGCACATAGAGATGTTCCATTTTGATTTTGATTAAGCATTTTTTATATTGTATATAAGCAGGTGCATAGCCAGGATTTTACAATGGAGGGGTCAATATATCTTTTGGGCCCCTCACCTGCCTTAGAATAGAAACATAACTATAACTATGTTTATTTCTCAAGGGCCCCCAGCACCTGATGGGGAGGGGTCATTCCCCGGTGACCCCCCACTGGCTACATGCCTGATAAGGTTCCATATATACATGTATAGGTACATAATTGAGATTAATAGTTTATACATTTTTTATGGTCAATCATAATTAACATATAGATTGTAATTTTAACTATGCTACCAATTATTATCCATCAAATACAATAGACTTTGGATATACACCCCAAGGGAAATTGCAAAACATGTCGTTATATGCAAATTTTTGATTATTTAAGGGTTTTAATACATATGTACTATGTATATATACATAACATAATCAATTAATACATAGTATATATACCTAATGATTTATTAATTGATTATGTTAAAAATGTTTATTTGTTATTCAACATAATTTAAAGTTAATTATGCAGGAATGTGCTTATAACTACAGTATAAGTTGGAAAATACTTTATTGGCTGCACAATTGATTATACTGAGACCTACGGCCGAAATAATTCATTGTCATACTCACAATTAAAATGCTAAATAATTATATGAAGAATTGATGTTACCTAACCTGATTTAATATCACTGCTTGGCTGAAACTGGATTGATGATTTGATTTGGTGCCTCATGCTTACTATCAAGGATTGAGTGGTGAGCAGGGTAGACGGAATATCATCGACATAGAATAGCGGGTGAAACAGAATAGCGTCGACACGGAAAATGGCCGACAAAAATGGCAAAACCAGGAAAATGATTGACAACTCAATCTGCCAATAAAAGGAAATTGGCCGACAATGTCAAGAACAGGAAATGCGCCGACACAGAAATCAGCCGACAACATTTGACAAGAGGTGGAAATTGTCTGACAATGTCAAAAACCGGAATAGCGTAGACACGGAAATCAGCCGACAAAATATTTTGGCAAGAGGCGGAAATTGGCCGACAATGTCAAAAACTGGAATAACGTTGACACAGAAATTGGCCGACAACACTTAGCAAGAAGAGGGGGGGCCCTCGCTATATAGTCCCTCCACACATGCTAAATCTTGCCGGCTCATTTCCGTGTCGGTGCATTTCCTATTCTTGACATTGTCGACCAATTTCCGCCTCTTGCCAAATGTTGTCGGCTGATTTCCGTGTTTTGCCATTTTCCGTGTCGATGTTATTCCAGCTTTTGCCAAATATTTGTTATACAATTTAGCTATGTATAGGGTGAGCAAACTCCAGTAGGTGATAAAATTGTCAGCGATTGGTGAAATATTAAACATGCTTGCGCAACTAGGACACATGAGATAACAGGTTAATTACCTCTTGAGCTTGCTCACCCGGCAATTCTCGATAGTGTGGAATGGGGCTTAAACTTAACCCCTATAAGATCATGTAGAAACAATTTGATAGTTTGCTTGTCTGTTACCACCTCTGCCCAGTACATAACTGTTAATAAAAACATAATTACCACCACAACTGATTTTGTGCAGATACTGTTCAGGATTTAATACCTGCACAAAATGTGTATGTAGTGATGGTTCAAGCACCTATGTAGGGAATTCCCTATACATTCTCTTCTCCTATTTCTATTAGAACTGTCATTTTAAATCAATCTTTTCTAAGTGAATATGCACTATAATTCAATTTAAAATATATCATTTAATTAATATATTGTATCAACTCTTTGAAAATCACTTTCTATTCCTACCATCTGAAGGAAAGATAGGTAAAAGCTTACCTACAATTAATTTAAATTATCAATATCAATTAATATATTCAGGATTGATATATTAAAAAAGAAAATTTTGTTTGTTGCTTCTAATAGTATTCCTGTTTAAAACACTGTTTTTAGTTCTTAACACTCTGTAACACTTTTATTTTTTATTCAAGTTTACCTGGTGAGTAAGTTTATTTTAGTTTTCAAGTGTACAAGTTAACCTATCTGTGAGGTGACTAAGGTTACCAGTTGACCTGTTCCCTCTAATAACCATACTATTGAATTTGTTTAATGTTTTAGTTTTTTAAGCATAACATATAATTCTTGAATCATCAATAGTGGCTCACATCCTAGTTATAAAAGCAATATTGCCTATAAAGGATTGTTTCTTAAAACAATAATAATTAATTAAATCACAATCATGATTATAAAAGTAAACATTATTATACTACTGCCATGGATGAAACTGTGTCATTCATAAGGATTAAAATAATGTATTGAAGACTAAGCATTATCAAAGTTCAATTTCAAATTTGACTTCTTTATCACTTTATGTTTATTTGGATTATATTTTTGTTGTTGAAATCTTTAAAAAAATCTGTCAACCAATATAATATAGCATTTCAGATAAATCCAGCTTCATTTCATTTTGTTATGGTCACCCAATTATATAACTCAGTAATAAATACATTCATACATTATCATGATGGACTTTTGATGTTTTAGTAGCCTTTGATATTTGAATTTAAGATTTAATGTTAAAAAAAGAAAAAGATGCAACAGATCTTTCAATTTAAGATTTAATTTTAAACAAAATCATTCAGCTTTTTGAGAATTAAATAATAATTTAAATTACACTTAAATAAAGGGGAATTATCTCAAATAGAATTTCTTTAAAATATACTTAATCTTTGAATGCTGCTTCTGTTTTTTATCTGATCATGCTTGTCTAACTTTTCTGAATTTTATCTGAATAGGAATAGGAGTATTAACAGAGAGTACATATACATATGAAATATGAAATTTAAAGTAACATTATATACTATTACACTATATAATGGGATATTAAAGAATAAAATTATTTTATATTATTAAAGTACATTTGATAAATGCTTATTAATAAATGACTTAAATGCTTTTATACTTATTCTAATAATGAATTGATATTGTTCTTTTATTTTTTCATAAATTTATAATCCTTTTAATATTATTCTACTGCCATGAATTATAAAGATGTCACCTTATATTTATTAACCTGCTGCTCATTCATTGTTTAACTCTGAACCTGGTATTCCCTAAATCCCCCAAATATTGTTTTAAATGGCATTGATTAATGTTGATATTCTTGCAGAAAGTGTTCTACAAAATCTTTTATAAATTGATATGGTAATTATATTGATTACAAACTAGAATATATGATTATAACAATATTATACTTATTCACTTATTCTGTAAATCTGTTTTGTTTTGATATTATATATTGTGTAATATTTTACAAGTATTCAGAAGAATTTTTTGTGAGTTATTAATCCAATTTGTTCATGCCTATTCTCTTTTATCTATGATGATTACTAGTATTAGTGTGGTAGAATTTCTTTCTGCATTTTTCTTTTACTCTCGATAATTTTAGATAATAAATTTTGCTATTGCTATTCATATTGATATGAGTGACCAATATAGAAGAAATCCTAATAATAATTATGCATACAATCCTCCTTACCGCATGGAGTCCAATAATCCTAATCGGCCTCCTCCTACAGCAGGCAATTCATTTATCAGGCCGAATTCGAATAATACTCCACAGCAGCATTCTTCAAATACTTTTAATCAAGCATCTTCAACTATTGGTAACATTTTGAAATCTGTTGGTTATGATGTTAAAAATAATTCATCCTCTGTAAGGCAAAGCAGTGGAACAGAAAATGATATGAATGCTTTTCTTTCTTTAAATGCACCATCGCTAAGTAATAAATCATCCAAACCGACTCATTTAATGCCACCAACTCCACCAATGATTTCCGCACCCATGGGGATGATGCCACCACTACCCCCACCAATAATGCCCATGCACCCGCCCCCAAACATGTTTCTACCACCTCCAATGAATCCTGTTCCCTTACCTTTTCCACAACCACCGATGTTTGCGCCACCACCGGCGCTTGGTCCATTTTCTCAGTCAACTCTGTCAAGTAATTCTTTACTTCCCACTCCTTCTAATCGTACAGAGGCATCTCACTCGAAAGGTAAGAAACGATCTTTAGATGATGAAGAGGATTATTTGCCTAAGCGACAGAAATCCCTGAGTCCATTGAGCAAAAGGATGTTGAAGGAGTTGTCCTCCAAACGTAGATATCGGGATGATTTCTACTCACCAGATAGAACAGGAAGATATGACCGTCGAAGAGACTATTCTCCTGAATTCAGACGCAGAAGCCGAGAAAGATCTGGTCGGTCATCTCGAGATTATTCCACTAGAAGATCACCAACTCCAGAAAAAGAGGGGAAGAGTGTGGAAAATTTGAAACTAGTAAATCACCAATTAGCTGAACAAGTTGCTTGCGACACCGCCATTATTTCAGATTTGAGAAATCGCATTTATGCTTTAGAAGAAAGTGAAAAGGCCAATGCAGAAGGAAAGGTGAGCAGTTTGTGTATTTCTCATGCTTAAATATATTATGTTAGTTATATGCAATTATGTAATCATAGATCTGTATATGTGTATATATACCTACTTATTTATATTGTGTAATCATGTAAATCTACATACATCCAGCATTCTGTATTCATTTGTTATATGGGCAGATAATTATTGTAATTATAATAGAGTCTCTCTAAAATATTTGTAGTAGCAATTGGTTCATCATAAATTAACATCAATTTCACATCATAATACCTCACAATTATATTCATCTATTTTTAAGTCTGTGTGATATTTAAATGTCTGTATTATTTTATGTACGTATATACACTTGTGTAAAAATTAATTATTTCATTGATGCTATCATATTGCTAATTAATAATGTATGGTTTAATAAATGCCATGAAACCAATTTATTTATTGAGTCCTAACGAAACTACATTTTAGAGTTAATTGTAACATTATGCAGTGTCGTCTTTATGGCGAGTGCCGAATCGACAATATCTAAATCTCAAATATTAGTCAATTGATCGATTATTTTAACCTTTTTGTGTAGAACTCATAACAGCCCTATAGAACTCAGACAGTTGTTGAGGCTGAAATAACAAGAATTAACCAACCCATTTTAAAAACATATCTATATATGTTGCTCGTTTCAAAACAGTTGTTAGATGGAGTGTGGCTGTGACTATTATAAGTATGCTCTCTCTATTTTGTGTGATTGTCTGTGTGTGATTGTAGGAGAAAAAAGAGCCGGACGATGTGGAATACGTCTACAAGGAGCATTCCACCTATTGGTGTGGCAGTTGTTCCGATGTGTCGAACAGTTTATTGAGAGCTCTCAACCATCTCACTGGTAATGCGCACATCATTGTGAGTATTATTTATTATGGTATTGACATTTTGATATGTTTACAGATGATTGTGGTTAATCGATATTGTCCGCTATTAAACACCAAACTTAAATTGATCAGTGATAGAGTCAAGCAGAATAAGACACCAAGATATCATTGAGTTGTGATAGAGTCAAGCAGAATGAGACACCAAGATATCAGTGATAGAGTCAAGCAGAATGAGACACCAAGATATCA
>JAYJLU010809905.1:0-11384 GCA_036873645.1 Minona dolichovesicula
GAATTTGTCAGCCGCGTGTAATCTACAATCCATCGATATGCATTTCAATATTTTGAGAGTGAAACCTCTGTATTACCGTTATTACCCTTTGGTTCTGGTGGTTTTATTTTTCGCCAGCACCAACATAACATAACCACTGATTTTTTAAAAGGAAGAATAAAATTTTAAAAATTTATTTATTAGACATTATACGAAGAAAGTTTCATTTAGTTTAATAAAGCTCTACAATTAGTGCAGTAGATTATGGAGTACATTAATGGTAAATTTATACGATTTCCTTTGATTATTGATGCACGGATATGAATTGCATGTCTAAAAATGTAATCTATCTACCCACTGCTGTCTAATTTGTACTAATTGTAACTTTTAGTTATTAAGGAAAACCTATAAGTTTAATCCCTTGCAATCGTTTAACCCCCGCACTAGACAACATTTCTTACATCCTCAATATGCGCTGTATCCTAGAAAGAAATCGCCTTTTGTACCATTATTATATTTACGACAGGAAACCACGAGTAGTTGACGAAAAATGTATTCTTACTCTTATATATAGAGAGAGAAGAAAAGTGTGTGTGAAAGAGAGAGAAGAGAAAGAGCGTGTGTGAAAGAGTGAGAGAGAGAGAGGTGAGTGAAAGAGAGAGAGAGAGAGAAGAGAAAGAGCGTGTGTGAAAATGTGAGAGAAAGAATGAGAGAGATTTATTTAAGTTAAATAAAATGTTCTCTTATTATTTTTTTTAATCTATTTTCCTTCATCTCGACAATGCAATAAATAAATAAATAAATAAATTTTTTAATCTCAAATATGCCTGAATTGTCAGGCAGAGGCGAACATTGACATTTATTTTGTTAATATTCTTCCTCAACAAGTATCTCAATGAATGCAGTGCAGTATGATGTTAGTGTAGTCATTCTCTTATCAGAGCAAACTTTAGGAAAATATTTTCAGATTTTGTGTTCGTGTCATTTATTTATTGATTTTAAAATTTTTTAGATCATGAGATTTAGTAGAGTACTCTACTTAGTGGAGCGTTTCGCTTTATTAAGAGTGTCTCTACATAGATAGATAGGTAGATTGATAAAGAGAAAAATAAGAATTTAGAATTTTGTGCCAGATGTTATATGGAGTATACACAGAATCCATTTATCCAAAATGTCGTGACTGACTCACTGCTTGACTTGCATATTTTGAGATAACAATTCATGTGGCAGCGAGTGATTAACATTTCCCGAGTTTTTCATTTTACTTTATCTATACATGTGGTCTGAAATATCAGAGTATCAGAGAATCAACTATAAGAATTATCGTGATCGAAATATTCCTTCATTGAATAACAGAATTTCTCTCTCTTTCTCACTCTCCCTCTCCTCACCCTCTTTCTTTCTTTCTCTCTCTCTCTCTTTCCCTTTCTCTCTCACCCCTTTTCTTCCTTTCTCTCTAACTCTGTCTTTCCCTTTTTCTCTCTCACCCCTTTTCTTTCTTTCTTTCTCTCTAATTCTCTCTCTCACCCCTTTTCTTCCTTTCTCTCTAACTCTGTCTTTCCCTTTCTCTCTCACCCCTTTTCTTTCTTTCTCTCTAATTCTCTCTCTCACCCCTTTTCTTCCTTTCTCTCTAACTCTGTCTTTCCCTTTTTCTCTCTCACCCCTTTTCTTTCTTTCTTTCTCTCCAATTCTCTATCTCACCCCTTTTCTTCCTTTCTCTCTAACTCTGTCTTTCCCTTTCTCTCTCACCCCTTTTCTTTCTTTCTTTCTCTCTAATTCTCTCTCTCACCCCTTTTCTTTCTTTCTTTCTCTCTAATTCTCTCTCTCACCCCTTTTCTTTCTTTCTTTCTCTCTTTCCCTTTCTCTCTCACCCCTTTTCTTTCTTTCTCCCCCCTTTCTTTCATTGTTTCTCTCTCTCTCTCTCTCTCTCTCTGACGTGATAGAGAGAGAGAGTTATCTGTGTATGAATAAGGTATTATGTTAAATACTGAATTACCACAAGTTAGCATTTCTTCTGTTGACAATTCCTCACCCTTTCTCTTCTCCCTCTTTTTTTCCCTCCTCTCGCCCTCCCTCTCTCCCTCTCTCTCTTTCTCTAACGTGGTATAAACAGAGTTATCTCTGTATAAATATATTAATCTATTCGATTAAATACCGAATTACCACGAGTCTGCATTTCTTCTGTTGACGATCCTTCACCCCCTTTCTCTTTTTCTCCGGCTTCTCTCTCTCTCTCTTTATTTCGCTTTCTCTCTGACGTGGTATAAACAGAGTTCTCTCTGTATGAATAATTTATTCGGTTAAATACCGAATTACCACGAGTTAGCATTTCTTCTGTTGACAATTCCAATTCAACCACAACAACAACAGCACGCCAAATGACATTTATAAGCTGGGTCAGTCAGTTAGTCAGCCCTGCCAAGAATAGAGGGAATTTGTTTGCTTAAGCTATGTGAATTGATGAGATGAGATGAGAGTGTGCAGACGATATTTGAGAGCTAACTATCTGACTGTCTCTCCTGATATTGTTAAGCCGCCTCTAAGCAACATACCTTCATTCACTGCATGCGGTTTTGTTTGAGTTTTACAGCAGCACCAAATTATTTCACAATGTAGTATGTAGTTCATCTAATTTAATATATATTCTCACTTACACAATTTCTCGATTTCTTACTACTCACTACCATGTAGACATTCTTCAGTTTCTCGTGTTATTACAAGTTAGTTGGTTATCCGTCACACTTTAATCTAAATAGGAATTACAAGAAAAGTTAGAATAAATGTTTAATAATAATCTAATTCATTGCCTTGCAAATAAGTGCAAATTTCCTCTCTTCATTCTCCTCGATATAGTTTTACAAAATATTGAAATATATATATATATCGATGGTTTTGTTACTTCCCCTGCTGACCATTTGCTAATAAATCTTTTTTGTCTCCTATTGACCAATTTGTCCGGATTTTTTTCGGACGCCCGGAATGTCCGGACTTTACAGATTTTTGGGGGTCTCGAGATTTGAACAGGAATAGGGGGTAGGGTATGATAAGGTTTTTATACAGAACAGGCAATATTTTAACAATTGCATCGCAATTATAAATTATCATCGCTCTAAGCTTCTCTACCTCCATAGATATAATTTGTATATATGAATTCATAACTTTAAAAGTTGTATTCAAATTCTAATCTTTTGCTTATTAAAAAAGTCACTATGCTATTATTTGTTAAGTAATTATAAATTGGCTTAAAATACAGAAAATCCGGACATTTAAGCTAAAATTCCGGAGCCCATCCGGATTTGGCAAGTATGCAAAATGCAGGAGAAAGCGCAATTTCTATAAAGAGACGTGTTTATAATTTCTTTATGAGAGACGATAATTTGAAATTCGTAGTTTCCTAATTCCGAAGAGATGAATTTGTGAAATAATCGCGTCTGTATATATTCATGCCAATATGCTTTCTTAGGATTAATTTCAATTTGATCATTAATACGAATATGTATACTACATATATTACACACTGGGCCGTATTCTTGGAATGATGACTGAAAAGATCAAATTCATCCCACTCCCCTCTTCCTTTTACAGAAATGCAGAATATTCATTTTGGTGCAATGATGAATTATTCGTTAGAATTCATTATACACTACTTAACTTAACAAGTAGTATACAGAGAAGGATCTCAACCCGACACCAACCCTTATAATGTAGGTTAATAGTCGGATATGGAGATATCCCCCCTCTCTCTCTCTCTCTCTCTCTCTCTACAAACAAAATGAAAAAGTCAACAGTGGCACAACACAAACTGACCAACATATCGTCAAAGAATCCGCTTTTGTCAAATAAATGCTGAATAAATGTCGATATTCACTAACCAACACGCAATGAAAAATTATTGCGACACACACACAGATGTCACTGCTAGGAATTTCTTTCTGTTCATTCAACTGACCACCCACACACATTAATAAATGTTCCTCTAGACTTTCTATATTGCCGCATTTGAAAGAAAAAGAATATAATAATAATATATGGTTATGGAAGCGATTTTATAATTTATTTTTAAAGGAAGATCAACATCAACATGGATGGATTCCTGAGATGGAATGTTTCCAAATAAATGAGAGGCATGATGCAGGAATTTATTTCTGATCTTTTGAATGTTTGTTTTTTATGGGATTTAGAAAATCAAATCTGTCTTCGCTGCCAATGAATTTATATTTAGACTTGTTAATAGAAAGCACTGATAAATCAAATTCATCCATTCATTCGTTCATTGGAAAACTTATTCGCATCGAAATGTGCTGACGACAGACAGTATCAGCTCTTATTTTTTTAAGAGACGCGACGCAAAATATCATTCCATTTTTCCAACTAACATGACACTTAGAAATGGGTAATTGTAGCAGGGAATGAAGGAAAAAATAAATTCTCGTGCGTGAGCTTTGTTATGAGTGAGAGAAAGAAAGTTATTTAGAACTGTTAATATTTGTATATGTAGAGATAGAATAGATAGATAGTTTTTGTGTCACGAATCATTCATTTTATAATTGATATTATTATTTTAGGTTTTAATGTTAACCTTACAAAGTGTTCCACCGGATATTGACTCATCAGCAACCATGATGAATCAATACGCCAGTTTTGGTCAGAAATTCCGCAAATTCACCAAAGCCTGCCTTATGAAACGTCCGGAAGAAAGACTTACGGCCAGACAGCTTCTCAACCATTCTTATATCAAAGCCAAAGCTAAGGTAATTATTAACTCTTTATCTGTCTCTTTCTCTTCCTTTCTCTGTCCCTCTTCTTTATCTGTCTCTTCTGTCTGTCCCTCTCTTTCTCTTCCTTTCTGTTCCTCTTCTCTTTCTGTCTCTTCCTTTTTCTCTTCCACTCTCTGTATCTTCCTCTCTTTGTCCCTCTTCTTTATCTGTCTCTTCTGTCTGTCCCTCTCTTTCTCTGTCCCTCTTCTTTCTCTGTCTCTTCTGTCTGTCCCTCCCTTTCTCTTCCTTTCTCTGTCCCTCTTCTTTCTCTGTCTCTTCTGTCTGTCTCTCTCTTTCTCTTCCTTTCTCTGTCTCTTCTGACTGTCCCTCAGTTCTCTCTGTGTCTCTTTCTCTTCCACTCTCTGTCCCTCTTCTCTCTCTGTCTCTTTCTTTTTCTCTTCCACTCTCTGTCTCTTTCTTTTTCTCTTCCACTCTCTGTCTCTTCCTCTCTTTGTTCCTCTTTTTTCTCTGTCTTTTCTGTCTACCTCTCTCTTTCTCTTCTTTTCTCTGTCCCTCTTCTCTATCTGTCTCTTTCTTTCTCTCTGTCTGTCCCTCTCTCCCTTCTCTGTCTCTTCTCTTAAAATTACTCACTCTCTCTCTCTCTCTCTCTATATATATATATATATTATATTATTGATTCAGTGATATTGAATGATAGAAGTCATTATTCTTATAAAAAGTTAGCTCCTCATCCTCAGTGTTTCATCGAATGGAACGGGTGAGAACGTAGCTTCCGATATTTACCAACTTCTTTACCCTCCCCTAATATTTATGTTTAATTAATTTTATACAAGTATTGTTTCGATTTCACGTGACTGTCTAAATGGAAGCATTTCGTTTTTCTGCTAAGAAGGAGGAGATTTAGGTTTTAAGGAGTTGTTAAAGTCCTTTCACAAATCTATCTGTAAGGTCACTCATTCTTTTAATACACGTACCTTCTATAATTCGTAAGTACGTATATTTAATTGTATATAGTTTGTTTAAATTGTTGATGTCATGAACTATTATTTTTCACTTGTTGTATCTTACCTACCCAAATAGATTGGTGATGCAAAAAAGGTTGGTGCACTTCGTGAATTTTTTATACATTTTATCTGACCATTGATTGAATTGATTGATTGGTTCATTCAACTTTTATTCGATATTATTGGAGAATTTTGAGGGATTTATTCAGCATCATATAAATAATAATTATTTATGTAGTCTTTCCTCTTCTTTATTTTTTATGCACTTCTAAATCTCTCATTCTGTTCATACGAGTCATTATAAATAGTGTTGTGTGCTATAAATAATCTTGAGATCTGTATTCATAGCCGGCTATTCAATTTAAATCATAATATAACAACTGAGATTATTTATAGCACACACAGTGTCTCGAGTAAGAATGTCTGTCTCTTGTCCATGAAATCAATAAGTGATTTATCTGTTTGTCACTCCCAATTTTGTCAGAATGTTTTTTGATTCATTTCTGTTGTCAATATGAATGAATACTTACGAATCTTTTTGTTTAGTATGAATCGCAATCGATTGTATTCGATTATATTGCCTCTTCCTAATCCGTATAATCCTCCGTCTATTATTTATCTATATGCGGGTATATACCTTCTAGTGAGAATGATTTATCGATTACAGTGGACATCTCTTCTCTTTGAAAACAATCTCTTCCCATTTTTAATTAACCGCTGATTAGATTGGTTGTGTATTGATAACTGTCAAATTAAATAGAGGAAAATTGTTGTTTTTTTCGAATCGTTTAATCAACTGTTTTTGTTTAATTTTGTTTTGATTTCTATATTGTTTCCATGCTTTTATCCATCATTGCAGTCTTATTTTGTTTGCAATTAATTCATTCAAATCAAACAAAACTGACAATTATGAGTTCTATTCTACTGAGTGACAAGAATAAATAATCATTTCCTGGGTGTACTTTACTGTTAAGGTGCGATGAATTTTATTATCAGCGCATGGGAAAGATAGGTGATGCTGATATTGATAATATGATTAACTAAAATATTCAATCGTTGGTACACACACGGCGTGTACACCTTTTCAGTGAAGTATTTAATCTATGTATATATTGATTATACACTGGATTAGAGAGGGGGATAGGATGGGAGTGCGGCAAACCAACTGAGAAGAATCTGTCCTCTTATATCAGTCTTATGAGGCAATCATGAATATGTGTGAGACCTAGTAGTCGTTCTGCAGTATTAATCATTCATTTTTAATTCATCCCTACAAAACTTATTCTTATGATATTAAATTGAAAAGTTTGCTATTTGTAGGTGTTAAATAAGTAGAGTTTGTAATCAGCATAATTGAATGTATAATAATTACATGGAGACGACATAGCTATTTTGTTTATTAGCATTATCATTCAATTATACACGCAGAATTAGCTTTCCTGATGTTTGTGAGCACAAGCGACTTGTTGGTGTGGGAATTTTGCAGTCGCAGTTGTTGCTTTTTTATTTGGTTTACGAAGTAGTATCGTCCCATCCGTGATCAAGTTAGCAGCGTGTTTGTTGTCACGGTTTTTCCACAAGGAGCAGTTCTTGGACCGATATATGTACATTTCATTTCACTTATTTCTACATTTTGTAGTTGTAAATCTTTCTCCAACTCTCAAATTGTTCTTGGGTCATCTCATGGTTCCACAAGGAGCAGTTCTTGGACCGATATATGTACATTTCATTTCACTTATTTCTACATTTTGTAGCTGATATGTAGTTGTAAATCTTTCTCCAACTCTCGAATTGTTCTTGGGTCATCTCATGGTTCCACAAGGAGCAGTTCTTGGACCGATATATGTATGTACATTTCATTTCACTTATTTTGTAGCTGAAATGTAGTTGTAAATCTTTCTCCAACTCTCGAATTGGGTCATTGCTCTCACAAACATATTGATCTCTGTATAAAGAAAGTATTTAGGTAGTTGTTTTTTGTTTAGTTAAAATATAGATCAAAGTTCATTGATCTTGGTGTGGTGTACTAGTAGAGTTCATTTGCAGTGTTCCATTTTCTGGACATAAATGTGTATTTATTAGCAGAACCTGTGTGCAGAATTATTGTTGAATCTCGGAATCTCGTGTCCAGGATCCATGAATTTTACATGATGATCAGCTAGCTGTGTCAATGTTTGTTTCATTATTTATAACTGCTTACAAATAACTAATGTGCAAATATAGTCACCTATATCTCATAATTATGTGCAATTATGCAATATATGCTCATAAATGTTAGAAATAAGAGCTTCCATTATCAAATTATCGCCTCTCATAAAAAGTTTTATGCTGATTAATCCACCTGTAGAAAGCGCTCTTTTCTATATTTTCTTTCATAGTAAAAGATATAAAATAATTAAAAAGCCAGACATGCCGTTTAAAAGAGGTGCGACAATTAAAGATTTGTAATTTTGTCAGGACCATAGAGAAAGCACACAGATAAAGTTCCTACTTTCGATACTACATAGATATTTATTTGTATATCGATTTTCAGATACCAAGAGACAGAAAATCCTATCTCCACCATTATAAATTGGCAGAATTCAAATTATCATGAACACAATGACCGATTCAAAGCACAAATGATTAATAGGCGCTCTTTTTATTGTTTCGTCGCTATGATAATTTGAACTTTACTCATATATATTGGTGGAGATAGGATTTTCTGTCACTTGCTATCTGAAAATCGATAATCGAAATATCTATGTAGTATTGAGAGTCGGAACTCTGTGTAACAGTTAATTACTGTATGTTTTTAGTTTGAGCATCGAGTAATAAGATTATACAGAGTTGTTTCCAAATAATTAAATATTGAAATGCTTGCATATCGATGGTTTTGTTAATATACCACGGCGGACAAATTCCAATCTCCGCCATTATAAAACTGCCAATTTCAAATTGTCTCCTCTCCTAAACGCCATATTATAGTTGATTTTAATCTTTCTTTCATCGAAATATTTACATTAAGCCGCGCTTTCCAAAGATATACGAATTATTAAAATCAATAAGGGAGTTTAGGAGAGGCGACAATTTGAAATTGTTAGTTTTATAATGGTTGACGTGTTATAACAAAACCATCGATATACATTTCAATATTTTGAGAGTCGAAACACTGTGTAACTCTGTTATTTCTCTGTGGTTGGGAAAAAAATAGAGAGATAGAAACTATATACGCTTTCACAAATTATATCTATCATGTAAATATCAATATATTAATACATATATCTAAGGGTGTCTTTTACAAGGTGATAATCTGATCTATTAGATCATTTCTATATGCATTCTAGATATATATTACGACGACATATCTTGTGAAATTATATTGTTGTCTGGGGGTGTGGGGGTGGCATGATTGATTTTATTTCAATTGCAAATATGTCTATAATATATTTTACATTATAGATCCATTTTATCAATCTTAAATTGCTTCGCATCATTTCTTTGTGTCAGATCTTCTCTGCTCTTCTGTGATTGGGTGGAAGAATGTTGTTGGGTGTTGTTCACTCCCATATATAAATTCTATTCTATTGTGTTGAATTGTGTGCTCGTTTCTTGTGAATAATGGGAGATTTTCTCTCTCTCTCTCTCTCCCTCTCTTTGTGTTTTCTCTGTGTTAGCTATGAATTGTGTTTGTTTGCCTGGGTGTGCTGTTCACCAAGCAACGCGCTGTGCTCTTCCTTCAATAAACAATGCACACACACAGAGAGAGAGAGAGAGAGAGAGAGAGAGAGAGAGAGAGAGAGAGAGAGAGAGAGAGAGAGAGAGAGAGTTAGTTAGTATTATTATTATTATTAATGAAAACATCTCCTTATTAAAATACACAGGTTTGTTGTTGAATGAAGCTGACATTGATTGCTTACTTGTAGCATTTAGTATAATTACAAGCAAGCGATAGATTCTATTGTGCACTACTCCCTGTACACTACAAATATTAACTTTGATTATCATATCCGTCCATCCAGCCAGGTATTGAGGTCAGGATTTGAGGATTTCGATTGAAAGGAAATTCATATAAACTCAAAATAGTATTTTAGAAATATTTTATGACATTAAATAAGAGGGTTTACATAATTGAGAGTTGGTGACTTTTTAATAACTTCTCCTTCTCATTCTTCTTCACCTCTTCATATTCTTCACTAATTCATCTTCATCTTCTCCTTTTTATTTTTCTTCTTCTCCACCTCTTCATCTTCTCCTTTTTCTTCTTCTTCACCTCTTCATCTTCATCTTCTCCTTTTTCTTCACCTCTTCATCTTCTCCTTTTCCTTCTTCTTCACCTCTTCATCTTCATCTTCATCTTCTCCTTTTTCTTTTTCTTCTCCTTCTTCTCCACATCTTCATCTTCTAATTTTTCTTCTTCACCTCTTCTTCTTCTCCTTCCTTTTTCTTCTTCTTCTCCACCTCTTCATCTTCTCCTTTTTCTTCTCCTTCTTCTCTTCATCTTCTTCTTCACCTCTTCTTCTCCTTCCTTTTTCTCCTTCTTCTCCTTTTTCTTTTTCTCCACCTCTTCTTCTTTTTCTTTTTCTTCTTCTTCTCCACCTCTTCATCTTCTCCTTTTTCTTCTTCTCCACCTCTTCATCTTCATCTTCTCCTTTTTCTTTTTCTTCTCCTTCTTCTCCACATCTTCATCTTCTAATTTTTCTTCTTCACCTCTTCTTCTTCTCCTTCCTTTTTCTTCTTCTTCTCCACCTCTTCATCTTCTCCTTTTTCTTCTCCTTCTTCTCTTCATCTTCTTCTTCACCTCTTCTTCTCCTTCCTTTTTCTCCTTCTTCTCCTTTTTCTTTTTCTCCACCTCTTCTTCTTTTTCTTTTTCTTCTTCTTCTCCACCTCTTCATCTTCTCTTTTTTATTTTTCTTCTTCTCCTTCTTCTCCACCTCTTCTTCTTTACTTCTTCATCTTTTCCTCCTTCCCCTCCTCCTTCTTCTTCACCTCTTCATCTTCTCTTCATCTTCTCCACATCTTCTTCTTCTCTTTCTCCACCTCTTCTTCTTGTTAATGCTTCTCTCTTATGTAAAAATGAAATGTCTTATCTGTCCTGTATGTTGTAAAGTTATCTCATGAAGTGAACATGATGTTTCCAGGAGCGTGAATTACTATTGCGTGTTCTTCTCAGTGGCAACATTCCGGCTCCCAGCAAGTCCTCACATTCGCATTGCAACCAGTCAGACTCACATACTAGCAATTCCAGCAGTACACGAGAAGGATCTTGCAAAGATCTGGACAGTTCTGTAAGTTCTTCAAATTTACAATAATTTCTTTTATGGTTGATTGAAGGGCTGCCGGATCAAAAAGGATTGGAATGAATGAATGACTGCTATTGATGATTGTATTTCAGTGCAATCATGATTGGAATTTCGACACCTCCTGCTGTCATTGCAATGAAGAAGAGAGTGACTCAGATGACAACTGTGAAAGAACTCCGTCTCACTCCGCTGCTGACCCATCCTCTCACAAAGGGAGGAAAATTAGCAAAGATAGTTGTGATAATCGACCTACTGAAGTGAGTAGTGTTGCTGCAGTGGCACTGATAGATGATAGATGTTCCATTCTATCTCATATGATAGATGTTCCATTCTATCTCATATGATAGATGTTCCATTCCATTCTATCTCATATGATAGATGTTCCATTCCATTCTATCTCA
>JAYJLU010810568.1:0-18525 GCA_036873645.1 Minona dolichovesicula
CATCAGAAGATCTATTAAACATTCAGTGCGATCCAGACACTAACCTTTGTGGAAAATAATCCATAAAATGGATGAACCCATAAAATGGATGAACAATCTTTTTCAGAAATCGATCTCAGCTGAGCACAATATTTCAGTATTTATCTTAGTAAGTTGAAAGGTCTCATCTGTCAATCTGCCTGCCAGTTTGTTAGGCATTTGCATGAAATGATTAAATCTATATAAATAATTTAGCATTTACAGCATAAAATCGATTTACCTATAAAATACCAATCATATAGTTCGAATTTTGAAGAGACTGATAAAGCAACTCATTCAGAGTAGGTAATTATCCTTTGCTTGAATTATTATATAAAACTGTATTTATTGAATTTAACAGAATTGCTAAAAGAATTCAAGCGATTCGATATGGATGGCAGTAATTACATTGACAATGACGAAATTCTCCACGTTTGGCAATGTATTGGACAAAATCCCTCCATGGAAGAGGCTGAACAGTTAATGCTGGAGTCTGATAAAGGTGTGCATAATTATTGTTTTTAATAAAATCACCAAATTTCGCTATTAGCACATGTTTAACTCCATTCTGGCGAAACAGATGAATATCCTCGAATATTCAAACACATGGATGTATATCCTTCTTATATCCAAACGTATATCCATATATGTATAATATATCAAACCAATATACATCGAACTTCCAAAATTTGCGAGGTGTGGACATCATCCCTTTCAACATACATAGGTACATAGTCATTTTTTCAGCATTCCTCAGCAGATTTAGATATATCTTTGGATGATGTATTCACCTTCTCTTTGGATAGATCTTATACCTAATATCTTGGAATGATTTTGCGATATCACTTAGCTGTGACTTGTAAAAGGTTAAACATCTTTAAATCGCTCAAAGAGACATTTTGAATTTGATTATAGATAACATTACAAAATATACTATACATTTTATCCTCACATGCTCATCAAAACAAATATGTCTGTTTATATACATATATTGTGGACATACCTTATATAAAGTCTGCATCTTTGGTAAATATATTTCAGATGAAGATGGACGGATTAGCTTCACAGAATTTGTTCGTCTCATTAAAGATAAGCGAAAAACACCGGATGAACAGGAACAAGAGCTAAAAGAAGCATTTGAAGTAAAATTTAATTTATAACGAAACTTAGAAAATCATTTGCACAATTTAAAATTCATCTTAAATGAACAAAGTTTAGGAATAAATGGCAATTATTGATTAACAAGAGATCAAAAGGTGGGAAAATCTGATAAATTTGATTTCAAATTTTATAGAAAGGAGGTCGATGCCATTCAAATAAAGGAATGAGTATAAGTTAAAGAGATTATAGGGCAAATTTGAAGAAACAAGGAAATTGCTGCGAACGATATTGTTCAGATGAGGGCTTTAAACCTTCAAATCAGGATTTTCAGAAAGAAGAGTTAAGATTCACGCAGATATATGAATGTTGTCTTCAACATAATTATAGGGGTTCAAATTTTGTCAAATTTTCAAAGTCAGGCAAGAACAGTATTCGGCAGTCTAGAGACTGGTGTTTTCACTTTGTTTTTTATGGTAAAATATGCAAATCATAAACTTATTACTTTTAAGTAATGAGATAAGAATTACTGAATTAAATAAATTTTCGTAAATTTGGTCGACTATCCGGCTGAAAGAAAATTAAAGGAGTTTTACCAGAAAAATTTGAAAAAAAAAATACTTTAATACCTACTGATAGCTCATCCCTTAAATTTATACATGGGTTTACTGTTTAAAAAAATATTTGTGCCATTTTCAAAAGATTGTCGGCCTAATGATTGTTCTTAAACTACAATAACTTACAATCGTAATTCCTTTAACAACATAAATATCCATTTTTTGTTATCAGTGTTACAACACATACCGTGCTTTATGATTTGTTGAAGAAATATTAAGGGTGGAGAGCAGAGTTTGTTGAGATGAGCGATACTCTTCATATAATAAAGACAAGGGAAGTTAAGGAGATATAATTACAAATTTGTAATTATAAGAAAATTTAAACTTAACTATTTACAGGCACTTGACGAAGAAGGAAATGGTTACTTAGATAAAGAACAATTGAGAGATGCACTTTGTCAATTCGGTGAATCAATGACTGATGAAGAAGTGGAAAAAATGTTTGAACTGGGGGACATTGATGAAGATGGTAAAATACAATATGAAGGTAACATTTTACGATAATTTACATTAACATTCTTTTTCAAAAAGAAATCATAATTGCGTGAGGTCATATAAGTATATATGTACGTACATAGATTTACTTAGCAAAACTACAAATTATGAAATGAACTTTAATCTAGCAAGATGCATTGTGCATATAACTTGAACATATTGTATTGGAAATTATCTACATATAAATTAATAATATATTTTCAACAAGATTTTAAATAGGTATTCCACATATGTATATATAATCTCTTAACTGGAGAAAGAATTATGGTGCCAATATCTTCATCCCGATCATTTTCGATTCCCATCTATCTGAGTGAGGAACACGAATAGGGTGAAAGTGACTCAGAAATTAGTTTGGTTATAGATGGATTTAATGCATATATTTATTTTTTGAAACTGTTTTCCAAATTAATGCGATAGCTTTAGCAAATTAAATGACACTTAAATATATGTATCACTCCTGAAAATCATCGTTTAGCTATCATGCTTTTAATGACCTATATGAATATATTTTGTGAACTTTTGAATTTAATTACTATTATGTATTTACATATTTTATAATTGTTGAAATAGTTTTGCATCTCATTAAAGCAATCTGAAAACTTATTGATACCACATGCTTAATCATATAAAAGTACTTGTCGGAATAAAGAAAGAAATTTCCTTTGTAGAATTCATTAAACTCTTCATTCATGACAAAAAAGAAGAACATGAAGCTAATGAGGAGGATGAGGAGGAAGAAGATTAAGATATATATCTATATGAACTAGATCAAATTATTTGTCATCATTTCATAAATTAATTGTTGCACAACTTTGTAAATACATATATTTAGTCTATTAAATATAGTATACATAATAAAAAATACACACTCTTTTTTAACTATTTCAAATAGTTGTCTTTCATCATTTAGAAACACGATATGCTCTCAAAATATATCTTCTGAATTTAAGAACCTTTAGGTAAGTTTCCTTTTCTGAACAAATGTGTCGCAGAGACTTTTCTAAACCCTTGACAACTTAACTCTGTTTGAGGATTTAGTTTACTTTATATCTGTATTTTGTATATCTTTCTCTTTAATCAGTCTGATTACAGGAAATAAAGCGATTTATTTATTATATATAAAATGGCAATAACTCACTATGATCAATCCACAAATACTTGAGAAAAGCTTTAACAGAAGATAAAAACATTTTATTCACTCAGTCAACAACTTCATTTCATTAAATGCCTTTTGTTGTTGCAATAATTGGTTCAATAGTACGTATATAGCCACGGAACTTACTCTTACGTACGATATACGATATTTTAGCTTTGCTTTCCGCATAAAAGAAAAATGCAGAAACCAACAAACAATTAGTTTCTATATGATTACTATACGTATTTATAACAGATTTATAAACATTTTAATCTATAACTCTAACTCAATCTTACTAGAATCTTTAAATGACTAAAATATGTCTTGACAATGAGTCAAATTTAATCATCAAACAACAGTGGACTTCTTGATGATGGTACGAGGACTATACGTTATTATCGTTAGGATATAAATAACGTAGTCCTCGTGATGGTACCTCAAGGAAACAAACTGAGACCAAGTTTCTATAACGTGACTCATCTCAAAACCTCATCTAGTTCAGTCATTAAATTAGGATCCGAGCCCACAATATATCTTTTGTGACATAATCTGCATGAAAATTTGGATAGTCTTGACAACCGAAGAACCCATAGGTCATATCAAACCATTTAAAATGTAATTTAATGACAGCCGCTATCCCGCCTCTCACTAGGTATCATAATATGTATTTGGCATATAATAATAATAATTTATTTAGAAAATGTAGCATTTACATATCATGGAATAAAAATAGCGTGAGCTGAACTATAGTAATATCAATTTTGACAAATCCTTTAAACTCAGATATGGCAACAGTTTTTAATTCATTATAATTTGTTAGGATTTCCCTTACTTTTGTTTTATGTTTTCCTTTCAATTTCATCATCGATTACCAATATGTTTACCACAGATATCGGATCATTTTTACTACCTATATGTACATATTTGCCAAGCTTTAAGAGTATAATCTGTAGTAGAAACTGCACCTGGAATAAAGGCCTCCAAATCAGATAGAACAACCCAGAGTTTCTGACAAGTAGCGAGGCGCGATCATAGAACGAAAGTGAAACTTGAAATACCTACTAACAGAAAATTACCTACACCTTCAATATTACTGCATGTCATTTCATCTAAGTATAATATTAATAATAATAAACGTTTATTTAAAAGACTTACAACACGAGATGTATCGGTAAGAGTTACAAGTCATGATTTAATGCAAAGGGTTTTAAAAGGATTAAAAGAGAGGATTTCCTCTTAAAGAGAGGAAAGCTATGAATGATAATTCATAATTGAGTCAATGCGTACATTGAAGTTTTTCTCTCAATGGGTTGACAACGTGTGTTTCTCCGTGTATTTCGCTGCTTATGTTTCTAACTATGAAGGCTGGCTTACAGGATGGTCGTTGTCCTTTTTTGTTTCTTCTTGGACATTGTAGGTATTATGTAGTATATGGTATAGCATCGCTTTTCAAATTTGTGAGGGTTTTAGATAGGGTGCAGAAACAGGGAAAGCTGTGGGTTAGAACAGATCTTATTATGTAATTGTAGAATTTGATACATATACTAATATTGCCTTTACATCCAGATCTTTTTAGAAGAATAAGATTATGAATATGAATATGAACCGGATGGTGGCTTTTTTAAAGATGTGTAGGTACTAGATATGAATATTTCATTTTAAATCGTTTTGTATATCCAATGAACCCAATATAATTTCACTCTGTCATTTTCCTGGATCATTGTTTATTCCTATAAAGTTCTAATAAAAAGGATTTTGTTGTGAGAAAAGAGCATTAAATGAGTTTTCTTGACATAAATTGACATACTATTATTAATGGATAAAAAGCGGAGAATCTCTGGTGAAAATATTTATTGAAAACACAACAAAGTTTCAGACACTACTGTGTCCTTTCTCAAGTGAAAATATGGGACAAATATACATTTACATATGCGCAATAATCGACACGACAGAGAGAGCAGAGGGTGAAGCGATGTTGCGTAATCGGATTAAGAAGCGAAATGAGGGGACTGAAAGCTGAATGAGGAATGAATGAGAGTGGGTAATCAATAACATAAAAGATATATTAGCAGAAAATAAGGCGAATTAAGACAAGAAAATCCACTTTCCATTTTCTTGTCATAATATGCCCGCTTTGTACTTCTTTGGTCGCTGCGGGTCTAATATAGAATGATTATCAGTGCGCCGTTCACCGCAGTGAAATTTAAGCTAACTATAAAGTTCACCCTAAATAAATACCATCGTTCATCATATTTTTACTATATGTTCACGTTAATGTTAGAAACCATTTGTTTCTTTCCTTTTTGTCTTAATTCGCCTTCTTTTCCGCTATTAGATCTCTTATTACCTATGTTATTGATCATCCACTCTCATCAGTTTTCAGTCCTCTCATTTCACTTATTCTTAATCCGATTCACCCTCTGCTCTCTCTGTCGTGTCGATTATTATATATATTTGTCCCATATTTTGTCGGCATTTTGTCCCATAAAGGACAGTGTCTGAAACTGTCGTATTTTCAATAAATATTTTCACCAGAGATTCTCCGTTTTAATCCATTAATTTCCATCTCTGATGTTCTCCACGATGGTATTTATTATTGCACTATTGATTAACGTGGTTGAGTTCGATTTGATCGAGATGTTTTTAGAGATCAGAAGTTTTCAACGACCATAGAAGAGATTGTATTGATCATCTGCGTACTTTACGTATAGAATGCATCTTGACTATCAGGTGTCGCGACTTGAAATGTACCTATAAGAAATAAAATCGGCGATATGCTACCTTGAGGAGTTCCAGATTTTATTTTGGTGAATGGGGACATTGAGCTGTATTTCGTTCTTTGGCATCTATCACAGAGATAGTTGTCTACCCATTGGATACCTACATTCTGTAGCTGCGTTTAGGTCTGATAAGGACGTATAAAGTTTTGATGTTAATATATAAGTATTTATATAAAATTTAGATTTTATATAGATTTTAATATACTGAGCAGTCTGAGTAGTTTTTATAACCGCTCCTAAGAATAGATAAGAAACATTTTCACCGTGTTTAGCTCTCATGCTTTTAATAGCTACTCGAAATCGCGGACAACGAAATTGAAGGTTAATTTCATCGTTATTTCTAATACATATTTATGTAACGTTACTTGTAACGTAAATATAGTGCATTTACGTAACGTGTAACGTAACGTATAAGTATTTACGTAACGTGTAACGTAAATATAGTGCATAACAATGTATGAATTATACGAATTGTCCATGCTCGAAATCATATGAAGTAATTTGTATTTAGTTTTGGATATTTTTTGATACCTATCTAATTTTGGCAAAGGAAGTGCAGTTATAAAATATGCGTACCCGTGAGACAGTATACAAATCATAGACAGAGATTTGAAAGACCATAATTACAAACTCACATTGCAGGTACTATCGTCAGTTTTATTTACGTTATTTTTCAACCTGCCATACGCAGAAGATTCACGTAAGATAAGCTTTGGGCACAGGGCTTAACATCTGCGCCACTTTTATGATATTTAGCAGCTGGACAATTGGAAACCATCTGCCCTTGGATAAGACTGCTAATCTATCGTACTCGTCTCTGCATGACAGAAAACTGCAAACCAAAACACTTAACTATTCTAAGACTAACATCATGGATATGATATACCCTCCCTGAAAAACTATACGTATCGTAGTAAATTAAATACCTAATAATGCTTGACTCTGACAGAACTGTGATATTATTTCCATAACTCGAATTTACTTAGTGCATTTAATTAGTACTTATGCCTGCAATTCTCTTAAGAACAGTCACGGATAATTCTAAAATAATTTGATAAGTCAAGCAATTGTTTACATATTCAAATCACCTAATAGCTGATTGAAGAGTGGATTTTTCTATTATATGTATTCATTATTTTAATCAACAAGTACGAGAAACCAGAAAACAAAACATTAAACAATTCAAGGTCAACGGAACTATCCACGTAATGAAAAGGGGTCTCATTAATATTTAAATTATATTTATTAGAATGGGGATGCATAAAATGGCATACATACAAGTACATATATATTTTTACATATCAATTAGACTGTTTAACTCACATACATATATGTAGAGTATGCTATAATTGTACGACAATATGAATATGGTTACTACAGAATATTTAAACCATAAGAAAAACAATCTTTAAATGATCTTATATCATTTAATATACAAAATAAAAGGCCCTGAATGATACTGCAGCCAATTGATTGATTGCCTCACCAAATAAAATTTCAAAAAACAAACAAAACATTAGAGATACCAGGTGAAAAATTCCGTACTGCGAGCTGCAGAACATTAAGTAATTGTTGACAATAGTGGACACACCAAAACAAGATTTCATATTAGACATTAATATTATTTTCACAGCATTTATAGAAATATCTAGAGCAAAAAGCAATATTTGTGTTTTCCCCAAATTTTGCGTCATTTTTTAAATTAAAAGAGAAAAGAAGTCATCTTGACTAAGAATTGTTAGAAAAGTTCGTTCACGCGAAATGAAAGATGCATAATTAGATGCTTAGCAAAAAGAAAGACCAATCAGTACAGCAATCAATAAATGCTAACTTATCACCTTGATAAATGTCGAAATCGATTTATTACGATCAGACAATACAAAGATGTAAAAATGCTATTGCAAAAACTTTAATCACTTATCTACTAGTAAACCAGAATTACTTTCAATAAGAACTTGTCATTTGTGATTAAGAGGTAAAATCAAATGAAAAAATCACATTTACTTCATATATATCATACCAACATAGTGATTTCGATAAATTTATGAAAGATAAACAAAGTGGGTATGTTACAAACGAGTTTAAATAACAATGTTTCTCTTCAAGTTTTCATAAAGAAAATGATGATCATGCAAAATACATATGTATATTATATTTTTTTCAACCGAAGATAAACCAATAAAAATGGATACATATTTCATACGTAAAGAGAGTGAGAAATGAACCGTCTTAAAGAGTAAAGCAAATCTAAAAATCTCTTTTAAGCATAAAAACAAATTGATATAGGTCACGACAGATTCAAAACAATCATGGGTGTATGTGTTGTTTGAATACAATAAAAAATATCGTACCCTTGAAAAATGTAAACCAATCAGCATGCTGATACGTAACACAAGATTAAGAAACGACAGTCAAGATTAAGGTTACAACAGTTAACACAGAAGCAAACATAAATGATTATCCCAATGTTTAGACCCATAGTTCAACATAGTCTATAGCAATGTCAAAAAATGACGTATCGATTACAAGTGAAACGATAAAGTTACTATGATCAAAAGCTAGCTATCCCACCCAAAACGGCGCTAAATTCCCACCCATTAGCCAAATAGAGAGCTCATTAAGTGAAATTCTAGCTATCCACCCTCCCGGGGACTTAAAATAAGCCTATTTTCCCACCCCTACTGTCCCATTCGAGCTCAGTTGTTGACGTTAACTAAAAATGCTTTAAAATACCCAAAAAGGAGCCTAATTGCCCTAGGAAGCCCGTGCGAGTTTAACCCAGAAAACGATTTGTGATGACATTATCGCATCCAAAGATGACAGATGAAAACACCTAAAATATATTAAAGAAAACATTATAATAAAACAAAAGACGCAACTGTTTAATTGACCTCATATGTCTAAAACGATTAATCTCCTACGTTAAATGCAAATTTATAAGAATCCTTACACATAATTAAAGACCATATTGAGAATGCAAACGATCCCTCAAGACTGTGGGACATTGCTCCCAGAATTTATTCCAATTTTCTTCGCCGACTTGTTGTTTAAAACCATGAAGAATCTAAAATACAAGTTAGCAACCAAAAAACGGTTAGCTGTCAAATTCGCAGAAAACACATTCTATCTCGAGGTATCCATAGCAAATCACATTTTATATATACTGTACATATGTTAAGTTAGCATAAAAGCATACCCTGTCAAAAGTTTCTTTTAAATCCGGTTTAGGATCGTTCCAGGACGCCACACCATCACAGAAGAATATGAAGTCAACCACAATTCCCCCCGGATTCAAACTAATCATATTACAAATACCCCGAAATGCCGAATCTTTCTCATCATTATCACGAATGTTTCGAAGAGAAATACACCTAAAATATCGTAAAAATTTACATATGTTGTTTTGTATGTAATGAAATAGCGTTACTTATTTACAATTTAAAAAGTTGAAGAATACTATATCATCAGGTCTGTTTGTAATGAAACAGTTTTAACTTGTAACTACATAAATTTACCTTGCTTCACAAGTAATGATGACATACCAATTTCACGAAGGCTTCCCAAGTTACCAGCTAGTTACTTATAATACCACACTATTTTAGCAATTTCTAGTTTTAACATTTACGCTTGATATCAATAAACTTTAGCGTTTAATAAGTGTTAATACTTGCGAGCATTCGCGAAATGGGCTGTAGGAGTTAGGCTTTTACGTAATGATCGATTGTCTGTTATCAATGTTATCTAATCAATTTTTGAATCATCCAGAGAATACAAGTCAGACTTGAACTTAATAATACATTGTATTCTTGATCTTGTTTCAAACAATAATCTTAATTAAATTAGACACAATGGTTTATTTTCTATCGAAGGGACGGATACTGATATTTACTTTACAAACAAATATTTAAATTAAATTACTTTCAAGGTTTAAATCTAGAGAATTCAAAACAGCTATTGAGAAGAAAATATAATTTCGTCATGATACATACCATTGACGAATAAATTCAGGCAAATGAGGAGACACTTCTTGAGGACAAACAAATCCTAATCGGCCAATTGTGATTGCTAGAATTAAAAATTGTGTAGATAGATAGTAGAATAATGAATAGAAAAATTAAATCGACAACTACTACCATTAATAATATATTATTTCTAAATAAAACAAGATAGTAGTAGGCTAACCTGTATTTTCATGAAGAGTTTTTGGTGTGTTCTGGCGGTTAATTATGTCAATTAGTGGTTTAACAAATAACTCTGCATAAGGCTGCATACCTTCCCCTGAAATTAGGTGACATAGTGGGTTAGTCTACCATTTTAAAGCTTATCATCTTAAATACAGAAATATTCATGAAAAATTTCAAGACATGTTTTTATTAATAAATAATTATATTCAATGTATTATTTATCTAATTCTACCAGTGAAACCAGTGAAACCAGTAACACGATCGTGTTAACTGAAACTACAGTTTATTCAAAGTTTCATATTTTTCTATTTATAAACATAGAGCTCACGCTCTATGTTCCAAGAATTCTAAAAAAGAGACTTTTAATTGTGCCCAAAAAAATTTCAACCGTCCAGAGTCCAAATCAGGTACCTTTTGTGAATAAACGATATTCACATGCCAATAACAGCTTATCTTAAAGATAAGATTCTATCTACAAGTATATACAATACAGATATTCAATTCTACTTGATTTGTTTAAAGGGATAGTCAGGTAGATTTGAGTATTTCAGTCATATAGTATAACAGCATTGTAAATCTTACCCAGTTGCATGCAAATTTCTCCAATAGCCCATATAGCATTATTACAGACAGATATGTAATCAGAATTCAAATTATTTGCCAGAATAGTCATGAAATTTGCGATATAGGGCTTCAAATGTTGAAAACAAGCCTTAGTGAGGTCACCTAACAAAGCAAAACTGCTTTGCCGCACTTCAGGTTGAGAATCACGCGTGCATTCGTATAGTAATTTCAGCACATTGCTATTTGATACCAAAGGTTCAATGTTAGGCCCCAAACCTTCAGTTATGCCACTCAATAAATCCAACGATACAACAACAAAGTCTTTATCTGGAGCTTCATAAGAATCGGGTTGTTCTTGGAAGGCCTAATATTAACAAATATAAAACCAAGTTAGGTAATAAAATTAAATAATGTGTGAATCTTGATTTTATGATATGATTGATTTTCTTACAATATTTTGATTAATAGTTTGCTCCACGAGATTCACGCATCGATTAAACACAGGTTCACAGTAGGGCAAAAATCCAACACACAGTGCAGTGGCTACACTAGAGAGGCACTCCAATAAAGGAAATAGATCTTTGTCGTCATCTTTTAAAGAATTCCATTTAGCAAATAGAGGTGGCATCAACAGAGTGACAAAATCCTGAAGTATTTAAACAAATAGTCGATAGCTTAAAATAGATAGAAAATGGTGTTTATTACTGCAGTTAACTGCAGAGATAGAATGCTCGTAAAACTGCTTATTAAAGAAAAGTTAGCATTTTTGGGCAAAGTTCATAACATGTTTTGACAAAATGGTATTCCACAAGAACTCACTGGATTATTCAGATGATGACCAACAGAATCAGCTAACGTCCCAATCGCATCATAAAGAATTAACAAGTTTTTATGCTGATAAGTACTGAATGCATAAACCAAAGTCTCTAAAATTATGCCAAGATATGGCACTAAATCAGTGCAGGCCTCTTCTTCTAAAGTGGCAAACGCTGAGCAAGCAGCTTCTTGTACACGCTTGTTGGAATCCAAAATTCTTTTTAATAGCTAAAAATTGAAACAACAAAGACTTAAATAGAACAGTTATTATAACAAATTTCACACCAACCAATAAGAAAAAATGTTTTACCTCAGTCATTAATGGCTTTAAATTATTTTCGTGCGGTTGCCCAACAACCCAATGAGCGTAGCGGCTCAGAGTCCAGCATGTAATGCTGCGAACCAATGGTTTCTTATCACTCAAGCAAGTAATCAAAAATGGGCACAATTCAGGTAGGTAGGGTATCATTCCCTTCATGCAGCCTGTTATTACAAGAAAGGAAACAATGACGAGAGATGAATGATGTAAAGTGCAAATATTTGTTGCGTTATTACAATTACAATTGTGCGCGCAAATTTAATGGCGCAATAATAGAGAATATATGTATGTAATACTGTAACTAAATATTATGTATTTAGATAATAAAATAACTAACACACATCTAATTTACATACCTTCAGCAATAGCTCCTAGAACCAATATGCCTGACTCTCGTATTTCCCATTGTTCAGAAAATAGAGTTTCTTTCATAATCGGTAGTAGTACTGGCAGCAGTTCGTCATGAAAAATGTTAGCTAGAACATCGAGGGCTGCCGCGGAGCACTTACGAAGCGTCCAATTTGATAAATAATCATCATCGTCATCTTCTTCATCATCGTCCTGATTGAAAAATAACAAAATAACTATGCAAATAGACAGTTAAAGTGGCCTTTTGTTATCACGTTAGTGGATATACGAATACAGTATATTTGTATATTTTCATCATTCCCAACCGCGTGCTAAAGAGAACGTCTGGCTGCTCATGATTTTAACAGTCATCTTAAGCAAATATAACGCGCAGTAATGTGCATTTTTTATTGAAAATGAATCAACATACATCAGAACATTGCATCTTGGCTTTAGTTTTGTGAAAGCGAGGTCGTATATCACTTTCTCTGTCAGGAATGTGGGCATCTTCTTCAATATCACCCTTGTTAAAAATAAATAACAATATTAAAAATACGCACACATGCACCGAGAAATGAGTAAATATATATCAAATTATTAAATACCTTCAACAAGAGAACATCATTTTCAGAATACTTCATGCCTCGAACAAGAACAGGTACAAGTCTATCAATATAGTTGGTGAGTACTTGCTTACAAACGGGTTGTTCAGATAATGATAACCAAAACTCACACGCTTCTAAAGCGATATTCTCATCGGAATCTTGTGTTCGTAATAGCATAAACTAAAAATAATTTTGTTTTCATTGATCATTACGTCAACACAAATCGACCTGTCAAAAAATTAAGCATTACTTTTGCTATAAAATGAACATATTACCTCCACTATATTACTAATATGAGGTATAAGACGATCCATACGAACTTCAACCAACAAAACCAGAGCAGTGCACACATTTTTTCTAACATCGATGTCAGTGTCATCCGCGAGGATAAAAATATTCTGAAAATTAGCATATTATTTCATTGTTACATTCTAAAAACCATGATATGTGTTTACTAGATCATAGAGTAATGGAGGGGAAGAGGTTGAACTCCTAAACTTTTTTGTATAGTTTTAAAATTTATAGAACAGATAGCTATTCTAAAACAATAAGGCGACCATAAAGTAAGTGTACATAGAGTCACGATACAAATAGATATATAATATAAAAAGTATCATACTTACTCTGGTCGCAATACTGTTTTGAAATAAATATCTATAGATTTATATACAAAAAGCTGAGAGAGTTATATCACTTCCCCTACAGTACACTATGTACTAGATAATATGCAAATGAATTCTAGAAAATGTAATTGACTCCAATAGACCTTTCATAGAGCTGAGCAACTCATACTTAAAATATCTCGTCTAGATGCCAAGGGTAATTTTCGTTGCATAAAACATCTTACGAATATTGTTGAACTTTAAAAACAATGTATTTTAAAATATACTCAGCTAATTAGTGTTCTAATTAGTGCGAACGAGGTATTTAAAGTCCGCTAGATGTTTTCTATGGATTGAATGAGTCGTTGCTATGAAAGCTTACGGCGAACTTTAGATCACTTTCCCATTAATGAATACCCCCCAAATAATATGATTAAAAGATTTTTAAAACAGACCTAAAATCGGGTCCCTGATAGGAGACTCAATTATTCACCTATACATCGATTTTCCTAATGAAATTGTGAGTGATTTCATAGAATGGATTAAATTGCGTTTGGTTTGCTTGTTGTGACCTCAAGTCTAAAAACAATATTGACTTCATTTGAATAATTATTCAATGCTAAATCTCAACATGTAAACCAGGATTTTGTCAAAAATAGGGTAAAATGATGTCTTTACCCACATACTTAGACATACGCATTTAAATTTAAGGAAATAAAGAAGTTTCATATTAATCACACGAGAAACATTAACATTTCTGAAAATTTCTTTTAGAAATCAGTATTTCGTGGTTCAATGGAAATCCGTTCTTAAGAAATAGAATACACTTAAAAATATCTGATATTGGGCTGACAGCCGAATAGAGTAATTTCCCCCTAGATGAATCAATACTTATTAATATCCAGATGGCTTTCACCAGATCAATGTCTGAATTTCTAATTATGTGAAAAGTTATGGAATAACCTGAGAGAAGAAAGCTCTATGTGACAAAGTTTAACAGACATCTCTTGCTCATTTGCGAATACTTCATATTGTGGATGTAACAGTGAGTAAATGATTTCCACAATTTTAATAATGCTGTCCTGTCAATTATAGTCGAAGTACGTATAGAAATGTTAGAACATAAAATAGTTCAACTGCCTTTTGAATAAGGATATTTCATCACATTAATACAAGAGGAATTAAGCAGGAAGACATGCTGTGTTCGAAAACCTACATCCACATATTTGAAATAGATGTTAATGACTCTGACAATCGTTATAATTAGACTCAATTGAGTTGGTACATTAAAATGAATCGATGCAGGCTGTGACACAGACACTGATTTTTTTATCTATTCATTGTATAACAATTCTGTTAAACATATTAACAATCAAAGTAGTGGGGATACAACTTGAAATGAAATTTAAAAATATAATAAATTATCCTTTAACTTTCATTTTATCTCATTCAGATACTGTGTTCCATTGATACTGATCCATGAAGCAGGCTAGATAGGATGATAGTCTTTATGGATAGTTGTGAGAATAATTCTGGGCTGATGTTATGAATGAGTTAATTTAATCACTCTTCAAATTAGGAGAACAACTACAGAGTAATCGCCGAATTTGGAGTTGTTATAATCCAGTTTGTAACCAACATTTAAACCAAAAAGATTGGCATGAAAGGGCAAATCCGGTGAATATATTGTAAAATAAAGTAACCATTGTTGCAGATTTCTTTAAAGTGATGTTCAAATATTATTATAAAGTTAAATGGTGGTGAACTCCAAAAACTGTTAAGAGGAAATCTATTATTATGGTAACACTGTCGATCATTCTAAAGATTATACATTGAGGATTGCTTTTTATTTTCTCAAGTCTAGAATATATGCGTAAAAATGTAGGAGAAATAAATATGAGACAAGGGGTCATACGTATTTCGAATTAAATGTTCATTTTGTCAAGAATGAAAATCTGAAAGATTAATAAGTATAAATTATTTATACTTATTAATCTTTCAGATTTCCATTTTTAAGCTTTCTTTAGTTTTTCATCAAATGTTATTTTAAATAACATTTGATGAAAAACTAAAGAAATCTTAAAAGCAATTAAATTGATTATGAGAAGCACAAAACATACACACGTATGCTGAAAGCCTGCAATTTGTATTTGATGTACGATGTATGTGTATACAATGTACGAGTAATTTTTATCAGGGTTTGATGCCATAGAAGATCCATGATCCAATAACATATTGATTTTTAACCATGAAAAATCAGATGATATTTTTGGTGAAAGCACGGTGATATTAGAAAAGAGATTGATTGATAGTGGACAGGCAAGTGTAAAATTATATTCTACTTTTAATGATAATTTATTTATATTTTTCCTGCATCCTATTCATTTCTTGCTCACTGACTTATTTGATTGATATGCCTCATTAGATATTTATTATATATGAAATCACATCATATTTGTTAATTATCATATCACACCAACACTCAGGGTGTATTCATAAATTAATCAATTGATATAATTGATCTGTGTAATAAAAAAGTGGATGAATGTTTCTGAACCAAGTGTAGTTGTGCATAAGTGAAATACCTGTAAAAATTCGTCAATATGCTCCATCAGTACTTGTGACTTGCCATTGATGAATTGATTAACACAAGCTATAGCGTGAGATCTGAAATAAAAGCATAGTGAATAACTATGTGTGAAGCAAGTACCACATAGAAGTGTATTAAACAAATTAAACATTTACAATTCATGATAACAATAATAGATACTGACATAACTACATTGTCTACATTTTATTAGTTCAGATAAAATATTTATACACCTACATATACATAAAACAAATCACAATAAAATATTTCTAACAAATCGTGCAAAAGCCAACAGCCAATAATAAAATTCATGCCAAAAGACTTTAGAGAAACTAAGAAATTTAATTCCATGGATTAACATTAATTGTTTCTTTAGTGAAAAACAACAAAAAAAGTACACAAAGATAATATTATGGAAATATATCTTTTTCTAGACATTGATTAACATTTCACATCTCCCACTTTTTTGAAGTAATGCTTTAGTTGAGTCATTAAAGTTATTGATCAGAATTTTGTCTTATGGGAAAACAGCAAAGAGAACATGCACATATGCATTGAATTATTTAGCATATTTATTAATTTTCTTTTGAAACGAAATATTAGTAACCAACCTGATTTTAGGATTGTTATGCTTGAAAAAATGTAGAAATTTTGGAATCAGTGTATCAAGTGGCCTTCCTAATCGTCCATCTTCTAGTTGATCACTTGAATCTTCACAAATCTTTTGAAGTGCTCCAAAAGCCCCCTTTAAAAGAAGATGTTTTATTTTACTATGTACAAATATATAAATAATATTAATCACACTTAGTAAGTATACTTACTTCACTTAAATTTTCATCATCTGAATCTAAACACTCAAGAAGTTTTGTTAGGACTTCTGGCCATGAAGCCAGTCCACCACTGCTTACAATTGTGGTAATTAGAATACCAACAGTGGCTCTGATCATTGGAGACGGATCATTCACACATTTTAAGCATTCCTGTTTGATATAATTAGTTACTTCAACTGGATACTTCTCATAATAGTTCTTTAGGTTATTTTTTAATATTAGGCCACTTAGTGAACGAGATTCATTTTCTAAAATTGGATTTATTAAACACTTTTGACATAAAAAATCATTAGACAATAAATATTTTAATAAACTTTAATTAAATGGCTTGATTATTAAAGATATATAGACTCACTTTCTTGTTTCATATTAGCAAGAATAAAGATTAAATAGTTGTTAAAATCTGGAAACAAGTTTAACTGCTCTAATCTCTAAAATGCAAAGAAAAAACAAATTTAAATCTGTCAAAACACTAGACCAATATGAATATATTTACAAAGTATCTTCCAGGAAAAAAGCATGAATGAAATCATATATGGATTTGAATACACTTTTTTTAAAAACATATCAGTAATATTAAAGTTTGGATATATTGAATATATTTTGTTTATTGAAGTTTGACTGAATATTAATAGAATTGTAAGATCTATCCATCATAATATTCAATAATTAAATTTAACTAAATGTTGGAACTAACTCAGCCTAATCTTTCTTATATATTATAATTGGGGATAATGAGTTCCTTTCTTGTTGATTAAGAAATTAGGGCCTAATACAATGAATCAAATTGAATTAAGTACTACTTTTCCTTTATACTGATGAAATATCAATGTTTTATTTTTGTAACAGACAAAATATTAAAACTGTATGTATTTAATTATGTCTATCATGGATATATCAAAGATTCTTTAGTATTCCAGGCTTTTTAGGCATATATGTGAAGAATTAGGGTAAATTCATATCCAGGAGATGGAATTCTCCAGGAGACATATGCATATATATATCATTATATTACCTTATCACTAACCCTTAACCTATTAAAATTAAAATAGTTTACAAGGTCTTTATACACCTGTGATATAAACAATTTTTTTAATATTTTGAGTTTGGGACTATAAACCTTGAGATCACCAATAATGATTGTTTTCTATTCTTATTTTGTTTGTTGCTTCTCATAGTAATGTATTTTCCCCATTTAAAACATAACCCTTCTGTGATACTTTTAATATAATCTTAGGGAATTCATATTATATTATTTGAATTGGCATGTCAATTATGCTCAATAATTGGATGACAATATTTTTAATATTTCTCAAAGATCTTGTTATCTTGTTGAGGTAAACTTAAAATGGTGTATAAAGGAATAATTTGTAATCCCAAATGATTGACATATATATGTTGGAGCCCAATTACCAACCAGACCAGTTGGCAACTGGTCTGGCCCAATTGCCAACCTGTTAGTTGGCATTATTTATTTATTTATATATATTCAGATAATAAATCACTGTTTGAGCCCAATTA
>JAYJLU010810569.1:0-11378 GCA_036873645.1 Minona dolichovesicula
GATTCATGTATTTCTTAAATAAGAGCGCTTATATGATTTGTTCATACTTTTTAAACAAATTAATAAAATCGGGTAAACAATTGAAGTCATCTAAAATAATTTAGAATCTAAGAGTGATTGTGTCTACCTTTCACTACATTTAATACATGCAAAGTATAAATATTTTCCACAAACAAATATACAAAATGATTAATTGCGGATGAAAACATCATAGATTGTCAATGAAAAGAAAATCCTTTAGAGTATTCAATACTTTTGTAATAAATTTTACTGCTAGTGCAATACCTAATATTTTGACACATTGCGCTCGCAAGAACCTATGAGGTCAATTTATTTAGCTTGGCGATCCGTTTGTAATTAATTAATTAGTATTGGCGGACATCGCAAAAGAAGCGCAATTATTGGCGGTTATTGGCGATGATAGTAGATTGAACGCCAAAGATTTTTTTTCTTATTTATATGAAAATTCATAAAAATCTGAGTTTAGAATGAATTTTATCACTTTATTAAGCGATATTAAGTTTTTTAAATGTATTTCATGAATTGGCGACCAGACTCCAATCAGTTGGCGTTTCGAAAGCGTTTCGAATGCGACTTTTTTACTGGGGTGGGAACACATTTCATATTATAATGTGTGGGATCTTTTATGTGTTAATTTCATATTATAATGTGTGGGATCTTTTATGTGTTAATTTCATATTATAAATTTTTCATATTACGCAATTTCATATTAATGTGTTCCCAACCAAGGAACACATCCCCAAGTGGCTTCAAGATCAACAATTCAACCTGCAGAAACCTGTAACCTCCGCAATCTCCAAACATCTTGACTCCCGTCATATATGTGATATCAAAAAGTCTTTTTCCATTATCATGAGAGCCCCAAACCCCAGATACCTGGTAATTCTCGAGGCAGTGGCTATTCGCATCCACAACCAACATTTTGCGTCCATAAACAATTTTTTCACGCCCTTCAATTACCCTGACAGTAATCCTTTGTCTAATTGATTTTAACGATTTTAATGATTAACAAATTATTTCAAATTTTAATAAATTTTACTGACATTTTGTAATTGAACTTTTAATAAATTCACATTTACAATAATTACTTTATAAATTATTTTAACAGTATATTTTAATCTGTCATTGTACTTTTTTATACTTCCTTCCTTCTAATTGTAACATTCATTTCCATTTGCGCCTGTCAGATGTTTTTATAAATAAAGATTATTTGAATTGAATTGAATAATCAAATGTTGTTCAATTATTTCAAATAATATTATTTCATACTAATTCAAATTATTAGTATTTATTTGGGGATTTATTTATAGGCTGATCTGAAATTAATACGAAATTACATCTGAAATTAATTTTCATAATATATTCTAATAAATTTTATAATATATTCTAATCCATTGTTACAATCCATTTTCTTGCTGGCAATTTCTTACCCTATAATCTCACCTCGATGGAAAATAAAATTTATGCAGAAAATTACTAAAACATGCAATAGGTTGGTTCAACGCTCAGACATGAGTTTACTGTATGAGATGTAGTCACACTGTAATTCATTCATATATTTATGTAATTTTATTTCAAATATACTTTTTATTATTATTATTATAACTTTTAATCTTTTAAAACAATATTTAGTATAGGGGCAACTATGATTCTATCACATTCCTGTGCAGAATATGTACATCTCTAATAAACATTCAATCCAAATCTTGCTAACTGATAAAAATAATTTTCGCTCATTGGCTGTTTTCCATAGCATAGAACAAACATAGATGATGAAACTATAAATACTATTTTTAGACGCTCAGACACAAATTCCAAGAATTTCGAAAATCCATATTTCTCTCTCTGCCACGTCGTCTGCACGATTGTACTTCCTTTCATTTATTGTTTGATATACTGTTTAAGCGCAATTTATTCAATTTGGAGTGAGTTTCATAGCTATAATTATTAGTTTAACAATTACCAATACATTTTTATTAACATACCTACCTACTTATAAAACTACTCCTTTCGAAAAAAACCTTTCATTTAATATATAATGCTTAATATACTTAAAATGCTTCTTAATTAATTAATTGAAGCATAGGGAAGATTAAAATGTAAGTTATAGGTAAAAATATCTGAATTTTAAATTCATAGAAACTGTCCAGTCATCAAATTTCAATTTAACGTTTTAATAACGGAAAGATGAGACTAATTTACCAGTAAGCTACTAATTAGTAACTGTAGGTAATATGTGAAGGATTTAAATTTTGAAGTCTTTATCTAGGGATTTAGGTACTCAAAGTATAATTATATTTACTATCGGAATAGTTTAGTCAGTCCATATCTTCATCGTTTTTAAGCATGTGCTTCGCCAGATTCTTGAATATTTCTAATTTTAAATGGAATCTATTCTGTCAGTTACATAAACTTTTGTAAGTTAATTAAAATAAATTAATAGAGCTTGGATACTCCTCAAAATATTTATATATATATTTATGCTTTTCTTTCAACTGACATATTATTCTTATCTCCTCAATTATAAAACCATCTGAATTCAACTTATCGCTTATCACAACGATTTCTAACGATGTAGGAAATATTAAAATTAATAGAGACACAGATAATCTTACTTTGCTGAGACCACAATCAAGGATAAGTGATAAAGCCTTATATCAAGTGAACCACTCACAAGTCTGGCGGCAGCATTTTGAACATGCTGTAGTCGATTTATTTCACGTTTCGATAGATTAATGAAGAATGAATTGCAACAATGCGGGCGTGAAGTGACGAATGCATGGACAAGTATCTTTAGTGACTCAGTTGGCAGGTGACGAAGTAATCCGCGTACTTGCCTCAACCAGAAATAACTTGCTTTGCAGACGGCAGATATTTGTGCAATTCCGAGATTTCTAGCCTCTTGAGTGGGAATTATATTAACACCATTAAATCTAAATGATATACCAAGAAGATCAATGGGACGACGTGCATGCAAGATGACATTGTTTTAGACGCATTCACTTGGAGCCTGTTTGCAACCATCCAGGTATAAATAGCTTCTAGATATAGCTCGATACGATGAACTGATTCTTCAGAATTTGTAGATTTAAACGATAACCATATTTGTGTATCGTCGTCATATAAGTGATAATGAAGACCAAACGACTCTATGATAACAGCTAGTGGTGTTGTGTAGGCAGTAAACAGGAGTGGACCCAATACACTTCACTGAGGAACACCGTAATGAAGTATATGGGTTATTGACGTGGAGTTTCCAGCACGAACATTAAATGATCTTCCTGTAAGATAACTCTGAACCCATTCTGCAGCATTTCCTACGATACCAAACCAGTTTTTTAACGTCATAAGTAGTATCGTGTGATCTATTGTGTCAAAGGCAGCTGACAGATCAAGGAGTACAAGTGACAAGTGCCAAGTACAAGATTGTTGTCCATACTTGTCAATATGCTATTTGATACGTGCAGAAGAGCAGTTTCGACACTATGCCGTGCCCGATAGGCTGATTGATGTTGACAGTAAAGATCATTTTGCGACATGTGATCGTGTAAGCGGGAAGCAACAATTCGTTCTGTAGACTTACCAATTTATGCTAAGTTTGATACGGGTCTGTAATTATTCAGGATATTTTTTATCAAGTGTCGATTTCTTCAATAATGGTGTTATTAGAGCACTCTTATAACGCTGGAGGAATTTGTTTTCAGAAAATGATTTATGCGCAATAATAGTGATACATGGAGTCAATTCAACTAAACAAGAAAAAAGAAGTAGACGAGGTAATGCATCAACGCTCGATGCCTTCTGTGGTGACTGAGTCAACAACTTGCTGATTTCTTCATCAGTCGTTGATCGTAGATTATCAAGAATAGACGGAGAATAGCTAGGTAGCATTGGAGGAGGAATAACATTTGGCATTGTCGATCGAATGTTTTCAATCTTAGAAATAAAAAAATCCGCAATGTTATTAGCAGGATCTTGTGTATGTATGTATCTGGAAGCACTAGATTGAACTTACCATTAAGGTATCAATGTTTTGATATTCTGATGGATAATGGGACGTAGATGAGTATGCCCTCCCATTCCTTCCTTGACTAGTGTCACAAGCTTTTGTTTGGTTAATTTGACTATTTTAGAGTAGTTAAAGTTTGGTTGGTTTTCGAAATGATAATAAGGTTGGTTTTCGAAATGATAATAAACCATACTTAGATCGTAATGACTTCAGTCATTTAATAGCTTGGTAAATATTTTTAGAAAATGGAAATTTGCCATGAATATAATGAACCGATTCCAAGGATCAATTGTTGCAGTCTGTGTGGAACAAGTATGAATAATTGTTTAAATGTAACCACTATATAAAATCTTGATATTGATAATGTGTGTGTATAGTAATGTAGATAATAATATTTTCAGTTCTAAAATTCAAATACGAATTCTAATACATATAGTTTTACATGTCTCTACTCGAATGTTAAGTTCACTCAGAACTCGACAGCCATTGCATAGACCTAAATATAAATGTTCATCAAATACCTCACATCCTTCAAACGACTCCGCATCCAACGTTCCTTAAATTAAAACACTCATTGATTCGGTGTTTAAATTATATATAAATAGATTTTTACGCCACAGGACAAGAAAGTGTTAATAAATAAGGCTGTGTTTACACGACGAGCATTTTCTCGCGAAGCAAACAATTGCATCTAATTTTTAGGGTGATCCCAAATAGCTATGTAACTATCACCATTTAGTTAGATAGTTTTCGGCACAGAGTAAAGAAGTAGTCAGAGATGCCACTCTCAAAATATTGAAATGTAATTCGATGGTTTCAGATTACACGTGGCTGACAAATTCCTATATATAATTCCTTATTCGATTTCAATTTATCACCTTTCCTTATCTGATTTTAATAATTCTTATATCTTTAGAAAGCGCTTAATGAATACTTTCTGTCAATGAGAGAATTACTAAAATCAGAAGCGTTTAGAAGAGGCGATAAATTGAAATTGGTAGTTTTTTTTATAATGGCTGAGATAGGAATTTGTCAGCCACATTTCAATATTTTGAGAGTGGCATCTCTGACTACTTCTTTACTATGTGGTTTTCGGCTAGCATGCATTCTATTAGCTCTGAAATTCTAGAAATTTTGTGTAGATAATTCACTCAGGTGATAATTATACTGTGCTCTGCAGCGGTACAGTATGTACATACATACATATCAATAATGTTCGCGAGCATTTGTTCGCCCAGTGTAAACGCAGCTCAAAGTGATTTCATTTCTGCCAATCGGAGTTCTTTCAGCCAATCTTTGAGGCTGACCATTAAGATATTTAGACCGATTGATTTCATCTTTGATAAAATCTAATACCAGTTTGCAAAAATGACACAGAAAGATGACAACTACTGTACTACATTATTATTACATAGCCAGGGACTACTCTAAATGTTACAATATTAACAATATTAAAGTAGTTCCTGCTCACAGCTGAAAGATGATGTTATGATGACATGAGCTTACTTTAACAAACTAGTTAAGCGCCTAGAGCAATAAACATTCACTATTTGATCCCTACAGTAAAATATCATTGTTCCGTGAAGAGCTTTGGATTTGTTTAAAAACATTTTAGTTGTAGTAGGACCTCATTTATACGACTCTCAGTTATGTGACTTTCGGGTCAATACGACCTAAAAGTTATGCAAGTTCCTATCTCTTTCATATTATTTTGTTTGGGTTATGCGACTTATTCAGTTATGCGACTAACGACCTTATTTCTGTGGCATTATTTGTATTCAGTAGAACCTCGTTTATACGACTTCTCTTCTGCCATCAAAAATTGGTCGCATAAGCGGGCAAGTCGCATAAGCCAAACAAAATAATATGAAAGAGATAGAGATGCGTGAATAACTTTAAGGTCGTATAAAGCCGAAAGGCGCTGTATTTAAAAACTGTATTTATCTTTCTTATGCAACCAGTATGGTAGATTTGCGGCATAAACAATATAAGCCGACAGCTTATAAAAAAGGTGGATATTACTTAGTATGTCTTCCAATCACAACACCATTTAATGTACCTAGTCAATGCTCAATTTTAGCGCATTGTACGTATCTTCCGGTCACAATACCATCTGAGAGTCAATTCTCAGCATGCTTAATGCGGGAGGTGGATAATATTTAGCGCAATTTCTCTGATTTAGAACAAATGAATGCAGATTCAAATTTGCGATGTTGGGTTGTGGCCATGGAGGCGCGGCTTATACACCGATAAGTACAGTTGCTATTTACCTCAGACATAATAAGTCCAGCACTACTGTAGAGGAAACAATGAATCATACTTATGAGTAACACATAAGGATTTGATATGTTTATTTGACAATTAATAGCTGATTACTCTTTGCGATAATTTATTCGTATTTCTGAAGAAAATGGTTTATGCGACTTTCTCGCTTATGCGACCCATTTGATATGGCAAGAGAGAAGTCGTAGAAACCGAGGTCCTACTGTATTACTTTTGACTTGTTTTATATTGAAGTCTCTTGATTTGGATTCGTTTTTAATATTATGCTTGTCAACCACTGATCTTGACTTTAACATGATTCACATGATGTGTGAATTTGTTCAGGTTAAATACTTATTCAAATTAATTAAGAAATTTGAAATTTGTCAGTATTTTACTAGCTAACATTTTACATTACCTTTTTTCTGCATAATATATTTATAATTATTAAAATAATGTTTACTATATTTTATATCTCTTATTCAAAAGAAGATGTATTGAAGATTACATGTGCAAAGTGTCAATATGAGTTACCAGCAAGCTATAAATATTGTTGTAATTGTGGGATTAGCACTAGTAAGTATGTAATTTGTAAGATTAATTAAAATAAGTTGTGATCTATTTCGGGAAAATAATAAACTCGTATTTGTAATGCACAATATTTAATTGATTGTTTCCTATAAATATATTTTGATCATATTTCATGATCATATTATAATTAAAAATGCTGATCACTTTTTAAATGTATAACTTCACTAGATATAAATCATAGGTCATATCATGCTATAAGACTAGATTTTTATACAATAAAGCATAGAGTAGGTAGAACTGTGTGGTATAAACTGGTGTGGTATAAACCACACCAGACCGAATTTTGCACACGCGGTATGAGTGATGAAGATAATATGCTTGAAAAATTCAAACTGATAGAAATGAATAAATGATCACAGGAGGTGTTTCACGTATACATAGCAATATTGATCTGATTGATAAGATAATTGTGATACCGAAATTAAGTATTCGATTAAGTAGCTTCGATTCTCACACCACTAAACACAAAGGTCATCCTCATCATTTGGCAAATTGTACACTTTGGTATTAAAAGTTATGAAAGTCATTATTGAACATTAGTTCAATTCGAGTTAATAAAAAGAACCAAAAACGACTGAAATTTATAATATATTGTTTACCTTATCAGAAGATGCAATAAATAATATAATAAAATGTATTGGAAGATTTTATACACATATGTACGTACAATATAAATTAAGTGTATCTAAAATCTACAAATATTTTCTATAGCTTCAATTCTTTAGATATTTAAAACTGATAAGACTCATAAGATATAAGTTAGCAATTATAGTGTTTGAGTCATAAAATATAAATATTCCTCGAAAAGGATATTTTTGTAAAGTTTATTCGTTATTATAATTAAGCGTGATATTTTTAGAAGAACATAGAAATTCGCATGAAAATTGTGACAGTGAAGATGAAACCTTCTATGATACTCTTGGTAAGATGCAAATAATCAGAAATATTGACTGATATTGTTACTGGAGTGTATGCAATAAAAGCAATAGTTTTAGCCAGTAAATATTTGTTTATGTACTATTTCTATTGTCTGTTGTATATTTTATGACTTATTGCGGTAGAAGTTGATGACTAAACACTTCCAATAATACTGACATTGTGATACACGAACATTTGCGACAAATAAATTCCATCACACACTTCCCGCCATTTTGTAAATTGAGATCCAATTTAAAGTTTCTAGAGAAAAACTGAATATCATAGGAAAGCATCAATTTCTCATCATATTCGGACCAGCTGCGACATTAGGTAGATTCACAAAAGATATTGTTACCAACTATACTATAGAAGATTTACTTTTTATTGTTGTTTCATGATTCTTAACCCTCAGTAGCTCAGTTATTACCATGCCTGCCTCTCAATCCAGAGATGGCGAGTTCGTTCTCATCACGGGCAAAGCTTCCAAATAATCGTAAAGCATACTGATCGTCCTGTGAAAGTGGCGCAGGAGTTACATACTCAGCCCCGGGACCAATAGATCAAATTTATGGCTTATCTTCCTTCAATCTGTAACAATCTGCGTTTGACAGATTGAGTATATAGCTCATTAAAAAACTATATAAATATATAATAACAATAATAATAAATGTATATTTGGCTTAAATGGAAATCGCACTGTATAGTATAAATATAAAACAATAATAAATAGAGATATACAAAATGACATGATCATTAAGGATTTTTTAGAAATTTTATAGATTGTTATTGATTATAAGGGATGTATGAATAGAAAACGAGGTTTCATAGCGGTTAGTTCTACAATATGGAATAGAAAAATGTTCAGTATGTCGTAAACCTGGGAACACAACAGAGTGCAGAGGATGATCGGGAGTAGATTCGGCCTTTAGCAGAAGCCTCTTAAACAAATTTATACGACACGTGTCTACGTCTAATAAACATGAATTGCTTCAGTCTGGGTGGATGATGCGGTGGCATCTCTTTTGAAAATCTTCTAGGCTCTGACTTAATCCAGAGTCGAGGCCTATAAATGCAGGACTGGAGTACTCAAGTATTGAACGGATTATGGATTGGAACGATAACAACATTGTAGTCTAATAGTAGATTTTTAACGATTCGAATTGAGTAGAAGCGGCTGCTGGCTCTTCTAATGACATCATCGATATGTTCATTCCAGCCCAGGTCTCCAGATAGAATCACTCCAAGAAGTTTGATGCTATTCACATTTTTGAGGCTAATATATTTCGGAGGTCAATTTGAGATTGAGACACATCAGAAGTAATCTTTTGGATGAAAGAAGTATCATCAGCATATTTTGCATAACAAGGAGTTGAGAGTGAGGCTGTGTAGAACGTATAGTAAATTGGACCCAGAATAGAGCCTTGTGGTACTCCACTAGTGATAGCTCGTGTATCACTATAGTTGTTACCAATTCGGACGTACCAATACTGTGAACGTTCAGAGAGATAGGATTTTGTCCACTCAATAAAATTACCTGGAAATCGTTGATCAATAATTTTTTTGATTAACTGATGGTGAGAGATCGAGTCGAAAGCTTTTGAATAGTCTAGTGATACGAGTCCAACACCGGTACAGACTTTATCTTCCATCATTTTAGTAATACAATGATGTATATAGATAGTTGCGGATGTTGTAGATGAGTTTGGTTTATATGCAAATTGAAAGTCGTCAATTTTTTGAACGAACGAAGACCTAACACTATAAAGTACAATGTATTCAATGCTTTTTGAGAGCACTGGCAGTAAGGAGATGGGCGGAGAGCCTTTATTTCAGGTTTAGAGGGTTTTGGAATCGGAATTATTGCTGCTGTTTTCCATTTCATAGGAACGTACTGACTCAGGATACTCGAATTAATTAAGCGGCACAATGGCTCGGCTAGGAAGAGAGCTTCTTCTTTATACAATCTAGTGGGAATATTGTCACTGCCTGTAGCCTTTGTAGATTTTAGTTTGGTGAGGTGTTTATAGATTACATCTATTTCAGCTAAAGGACACCTGTGATTGATAAGCCCGAAGTGAAGGGGGTTCATCTGAGTCGATTGTGAAGACGCTCGCAAATAGTCTGTTGATTTCGTTGACTGCATCGGAGATATTAGGAAAGTTCCGTACAATGCTACTCAGATCTGGTTTGATATTTTGCTACCTCTGATTTCAGTGACTATATTTCTGCTAATAAACATAAGTAAAACAGTCTAATCAGTTCAGTGGAATAATCAGAATAATCAGTGGAATTGTTCAAATTGAAAAACTTCTGCTTCGATACATTCTGTACATTGGGTGTGGACACTTCTGCAAACTTTCTGACATAAAATCTTTTTTTGTATCAAAGTCAGCAAGTGCATCTGTAATGTATGCTCGAAGGTCATCAATACTTTTCGGCTTCCTACTATAAACCTGATCCTTGACTACACCCCAAAGGCAGAAATCGAGGGGCGTGAGGGCGGGAGACCTCGGAGGCCAATCGATGGGACCACGTCGGCCAATCCATCTACCTTCAATTTTTTCGTCGAGATAATTGCGTACAATAGTCGCGTAGTGGGGTGGTGCCCCGTCTTGCTGAAAATAAAGTTCGTGGAAATCTTCTCGTTGCTTCAGAATAGGAATAACAGCAGTCTGTAAGGTCTCCAAGTACATTGTTCCAGTGACAGTACCTTGAAAAAAGACAGGACCGACAATGCTCGAAGACGATAACCCATGCTCATACTGTAATACCTGGCTGATTGAGTTGCTTCTCAATAGTTACATAATGATTGTCAGAGCTCCAGTATATGCAATTATGTCTATTAACATGGCCTGATAATTTAAATTGGGCCTCATCAGACCAAACTATTTCGTCCAGTAGATTAGGCGTTTCGGTACACTGGTTCTGAAATAACTCACAAAATTGCATACGGCGGTCTCCATCATCACCGATAAGCCCATGTACGAGGCGAGGAATGTAAGGCTTGTATTTCAAGTTTCGTAGTAACATCTGAACGGATCGCCTATTGATATTAAGTTCAATAGCAATAGCTTGGGCAACAAGAATTTCGTTTTCTTCATTAACCACTGTTTTTTGCGGGACGGCCAGAGCGAGGGGCATCTGCTACTGTTCCAATTGCATCAAATTTATCTTGGAGATCGTAGATAGCTGCACGTGCAGGTGGAGGGGTTTCGTATGTATTTGACCATTGACGAATTACTTCCTGGGCATTACCTGTCTTCCAATAAGTTTTAACAACAAATATGCGCTCTTGCAAAGAAAGTTTACGAGGCAAGATTCAAATTCTGATTGTAATACACTTTCTATGCTACGGTTTTAAGTAAGTAGGTGAAGAGAGCTGTGTGTTATCATGAGCTTAGCTCAGAAGATATTCCGTCTTAGTTGATAATGAAAAGAATTCTTCACTTAATCGATACGATTATTCACTCGATTTCTCATCTCTACCCGCTGTTTGGTTTGGTTTGGTTTGGTTTCCAATAAGTTTTAACAACAAATATGCGCTCTTGTAAAGAAAGTTTACGATATCATGAGCTTA
>JAYJLU010810680.1:0-11375 GCA_036873645.1 Minona dolichovesicula
GAACTAGATCATATTTAATTTTAGTTTCAAATATCTTATTAAATGTGGATAGTAGAGAGATCGGTCTATAATTGTTAAAGTCTTCTCGCGAATTATACGCCTAGTAATTATATGCGTATGATAACACCATAATCCTCATTACACTAAATTTTGTTATTAGCCAGATTCAATTGTTTTCTCCTGTAGGTATGTGTATCCATTTATATTTTGTATATCTTTTGCGTTTTGTCAATTGTTTAAATACTACCTACTACTTTGGATCATCTATACAAGGTAAGTACGCACAAAATTAGCGAGTAATCTGATTTTTAAATAAATTCTGTAATTTGTGCGCCATTTTATATTTCGGATTTGTTGCCATAAATTCTCTTGAGTGACATTATCTTGTCATGTATCTTTTTTACTTGTCATATCTTCGGTAGTGGGATAATCCTTTTGTTGCAAATAATTATAAGTATCAATTTGGCTGAGACATTATGTCCCTTAAAGTTTCTTATACATCAAGGACTTCTATTATAATATAATTGAAGTCCTTGTTATACTTATTACTTCGAGAAATAAATATCTCTCACGATGATTTTTCTTAAATATCGGCTATTTTATCAAAAACACTGCGCTAAAGTGAATTTTAAATTATATAGAAAATGTGAACTACGTCCTTTAAATATTAATGCAGAATATAGATGTTTTTAAAAGTTTTCATAAGGTTTAAAGGTTTCATTTCACGTGATGAGATATCATCAAAATTTCTTCAAATATTTGTGGAACTCGGAAGATAAATAAATTTCACGAAAACATAATAATACTTGGTCAATTATGAAAACTTTGTTTAAAATTTCTTACGTTTCTATTATCTCTATATTTTGTGCTTAACGTTCGAAAAGCAGGAATGTTTAGAAATTAATCAGTGTTTATACTAGAATGTTATATTGCTTAATATAAAGGTACCGCCATTATTTGATCTAGTCTTCATTTTAATTTCATATTTTCAACTAATCTATGCATTATATTAAGCGTTAAATAATTCGTCACAATGATCTGTCAAGGTGACATGAGCAATAACTTTGAGTCATAGGATTTTATAGTTGTAATTTTTCTGTCTATGTTATATAGAAGAGCCATGATATATTTTAATTTTTGTTGATTAGTGAGTAGTGTGGTTAATAATTTAATATTCCATAGATATCAAACGTCAAACATTAAAAATTATCTAAATGCACATGGATCAGATTATGATCAGATATACAACCGTGATATACAAATCAGATCTTTCAAATTAATAATTTTGGTTTTCAAATCCTTTCCTATTTACATACAAATCAAGTTATGTATTCACTATCATATATATAACTTCAACTAAAGGTTAAAATATATAAAACAATTTTGTTCCTTGTATTAATTTGCCATTTAAATGACATTCTAAATGTAATATCAGAGATAATACTGTTATATAATATATAGAGTGGCAGTCTGATTTCATTTAAGGAAACAATTAAAGCCCTAAATCTGCAGGCAAATCTTCCAATACTGAACTGTGATTAGCTGAGAATTAATGGCTGACTTCTAATCATAAATGAACTGCTTGATTGTCTTTGCTTGCCTGCTGAAGCCATGTTTCTAATTATCCCCCAATAAATGAGAGATCACCACTCTATAGTTACCTATTACATCTCTATGTGTTGTATTCATTGGTTGATCCTATTTACAAGTTTTCAACATGTTTGTGTCATTTGACAAATAATTGTGTGATTTTTCTATTGATATTTTTAGTCTAATAAGATTCGATAAAAGTACCATGTTTTTAACATTCTTATATTAGTCATATTATTATCCATGCCCTTAAAACTAATAATGGTATTTTAGCAGCTCTAAAAACCACCATATTCACACCTATAACATATTTATACCATTCAGGTTTAAACAGTTTCCATTTTGATTGTGACTCAATGACTAAATATAAAGATCGTATAACCTCTATACACAGTGCTATTCAGCATTCATTCCTGAGAGTACCTTGCCAGAATTTGAACTTTTAACCCCTGGATTGTGAAAGCTTTCTTATACTGCATGCTGATTCAACTGGATACTAAATTGGACAAAGATTATTTAAAGCCTACAAGCAGTATCATACTACTAACAGTAGAACAAGGTTGAACTAACCATTTCACACTGCTAAGATGACTATAAAGTCAAGATAAATTAGCATGCATGCCAGCTTCAATGAATTAAATTTGAAGTGTACCACTGCCAATGTTTTAGTTTATATAATATCCTGGGATATGATTTTCCTAGGTTTTTCAGGTTTTTGAAGCTGAAAAGACCATTCTCATAAATTGTATAAATATGAAATATTTATATGGGATAATGAACTGACCATGATAGAATGCAAAAAAATAATCTTAATAATTTCATTTTATTTCAAGTCTGGTCATCATAACTATAATTTGTCAAATATTTAAGGTCTTTTCATAAACACAGTTCAATAGATCTGTATGGCATACACTAATAGTTCTGCTCAGTAGCTGAATGCAATATTCCCATATCAATCAACATATGCCTCTATCAAACTGTGTTTACAAAATGACCCCTAGTTATAACTTGTGCGCCTTACAGCAGGTCCATAATGATAGTTCCTCCAGGTTTCTGAAAGTTTGTCAATCACATCCCTGATACGTTTCAAATTTAATTTATCTTGACTTTATAGTCACCTTAGCAATGTGAAGTAGTTAGTTAAACCCTGTTCAGGTGTTAGTACTATAATGTTGTAAGCTTTAAATAATCTGTCTGGGTTGAGAATTCACATCTCAGGATGCTGGAATGAAATGTTGAATAGTTTATGGAGATTATACCATCTTATGTAGAACCTTACATCAGCAGTACACTTCAAATTTAGCTAAATATAAGTGAATGTGGTGGTATGATAGACTGTCAAAATTAGCTAGAGATATTATAATAACACTGATATTTCTGAATATTCAAGTAAGGCCTAAAAGATTCTAGTCTATGCACTGTAAATAAAAATTATGATTTACCAAAATAATTTGCTATTGTCTCACCAGTATCATTGAGATGGTAGGTATGGTCAATAATAAAATTGCTAGTCATGGGTTTATTCATGTAGTTAGGTTATGATTTAAAAATTAGTCACTAAAATGACCTTTAAAAGATTGTTGGATAAATTGTGTTTATTTGTAGTGCTTTTTGCAATTAAATGTTTAATATTGTAGATGTCTCATAATTCCTTTTTTAGATATATAATCTGACATCAATATGAAAATTGATCGTAAGAAAACTGTCAACCGATGTGGTTATGATCAAGAAGAATGCAGATTATTAGCTCGATATTTGTCTCAATGTCCTCTGGATGAATTACTGTCTACCATCAGAAAGATCAAAGTGTGGAACTTGGGTAAGGTCTTTATGTCATATTCAGCCTAGATATAGTAGATGTTTGCACTTTCATTGATTGTCATTAATAAAATTTTTGATATATTTTTTTCATAGGCAAATGTGAACTAGGTCTTTGGGCTGATGTGTTGGATCGTCTTGATGCTTTATTGGAGCAAGTTGTGGCACTTGGGGATAGGAAGTGGACTCTCCAGATTGATGAGCCATCCACGGATAAATTATCATTTCTGGCCTCTGTTAAAGATGTTGTTAGTATATTGGAATTCACTGGTCATCTTATTGAGCACAGTATTTATCGATATTTATATGGCTCTCTGGATCATATTTTGAAATTATTTGGTTCCTCTAACATGGAAATATTACTGGCAGTTTTGGGTCTATTTTACACATTCAGGTAGCATTTTAATGTTTTCTTCTTTTGTGTTAACTCGAAAATATACTTGTACAGCTGTAGTACAATAATATCTTATTTAATTGTTTATTCAATGTGTAATTTTAGTAAACGATCCAATTATTTTAATCGTGTCGATGTGGAAATTAGGAAAGAAGTTGCTGACCATCTAGAATATTTATCGGAGGTAATCATTTGTTTGTATACTTATTGAGCTGATCTGTAATCCAGTTAAGGTGCCATTTTTCATTTCTATATTTACAATTTGTAGACTTGGGGTGGGAAAGAAAATGGTTTTGGACTTGCTAATTGTTGTGATCCAGCTTATGTAAGTTTATTAAAAAATGCTACATATATATATATATGCAATTTAACATTTAATATACCCATTTCATATTATGTATTTTCAATAATTTTCCTATTAAATGACTAACAAAATTTGCCCATCAACTATAAATGTATATAATATATCTTATGTACAAGTAAACAGTCAGTCAGACTACATGTTATTGTAACAAAAATAATCCCCTGATAATATGATTAAATGGTGTGAGAACAATCCTACGTAATGAAAAAATAATTTAAAACATAAAAAGTATGTATATTAAATATCCGATAAATACATCCTCTGGTGACAAGAAAATATTTTATTTTGTTGTTTTTATGGTATATTTTAGCTCCCCACGTCGTCTTCTAATCTATATTTTGAGTTTTATCCAGCCAACGAAGAAGGCATTGATCCATCCCAAGATAATAGCAGTGAAAAACTCTCAATTATACGTCTCACTAATCTAGATAAAATGGGGAAATCACCCTCTCAAATAATGGAGGATTTACTGCTACAGTATCCAAACATTCCCAAAGCCAAACAATCAGCCTTGTTCGCGCGAGTGCGTTTAGCCACATATTTCAGCGACACGGATCTTCGTCACAAATGCATAAAGGCTAGACTTCAGGCTCTTTCAATATTATGTAAGATTATTTATTTGATTAGATTAAAACATTGAAATGATAACTATTATTCTTAACCCGGTTAGTATTATATGGCATTTAAAAACAAACGAGAACAATTCTTTACAAACAAATGTGTTGTTTTATATTCTATATAAACAGGTGGCTTCTCTAAAGAAGAGCATAATCAAACTAGGACCACAGGTTCTGTTGTTTTTATTGTTCCAATAATTTCGTTATGCTTTCTGTGAATTTTAACAGTCTATTATTAAAGGAATACTTTTTTTATAGATTATCGTCTTTACTTTATTGATTTGTTTTTCGCAATGATTCAAGAGAGTTTTTATATTCTTTTTGTCTTTTTAATTTGATAGGCTATACATTTGACATTGATGACAGAAATATGTATCCGGGAATTCTGGAAGAATTAATGGACGTATTGCAGCTGCCAGAAAATCAATATTGCGATATCAAAGCCAGTGCTCTCAGAACAATGACCGCCATAGTTCACTCGGGTCGACTACAAATCAGGTAACTTTCATATTAATTTATTATAAACTTACTAGCTTAACTATTTTGGCATTGACACTAAATTTCCAAAATTAGGACTTAACAGATTCGTACAATATTCCACAATAAGTTCCCCTTGAATTCTAGAGAAATTTACTCGCCATTAAAGCCACCATTACGATTGAATTTCACTTAAATTAGAGGGAAATTTTGTAAATTCAGTTTGAAAACTTTGGCTTTGCTTATACTAATTTTATTAAATAAAAGCACTTTATGTTGGAGCAGAAGAATTATCAATATGACTCAAACCATTCTCGGATCACAAGGAGTACTCATAGAAATTTACATTAAAATTAATTCAATAAGGAACAACCACACATAAACCAGCTCAAATATGTATATTGATATTAGTAATTTAAAAAATAACATTCTAATGCTTCAAATCAACTCAGTCATTGGATGAGAAGTTGTTTAACTAATTTAATTATAATCTAGTTAAACTATGTAACCTTACTTACAATACATGAATTATATATCTATTTTCATTCTTCGAATCTTAATTGTTTTTATTTAGTTGGCCAGCGCTTTTGGAGGCGACTGGATTGTCAAATTATCACGGTATTCTTCCTACACTTGTTCGTCGCTGTGTGCACAATTTGTTGAGCGATGCCAGCAGCAACAGATGCAACACAGTGGAGATGCCGGATGACAATGGAGACGTTAGTAATTCAGTTGCTCAACAGTACACTATCGCACTCTTATCCTTTCTCTATCATCTCGCTTGCTATGATGAAAGAGGTCTTAGTGAGTGGCTAATCTGCATGTTTAATAATGTTTCATTTTCATTTTACGAAAACACATTTTAGTTCTTACTATAATTGTTAAAAAAAAACATTTAATGCAGATAATCAACGAATCGGCCTCCTTTCTAGTGGCATTTTGGATGCCATGCTTGAACTGATCAATTGGCAAACCTGCGAACAGCCGGCTCTGGTAAGAGAGAAGATGTTCGAGACATCGGTGAACATCTCCGCCATCACGGGCAATCTTAACTGCAGTTTCATTACCAGAGCGGTGCGCGTTATCGATCAGATCTTACAGATTGTCAACAGCAGCACTAATTCCAGCACTAGCGCTGCAGCACGATTAGCCGGTTTGGGAGGTGACTACATAACTATCATTAATAATTCAACATTTCAATTACATATTTAGGTATTCAACAACTAGAGACATACATATTAGAAATTCGGAATCTTGGAAATTACAAACCATTTCCTATTTTCCCTAATCTCCTGGGAGTGATGAGAGTTGCGCGTTGATTGTGAATCTAATGATTCCATGTTTACTAGACAATACTTGTTAATATAAGATAGAAAGCCTAGGGCCTTCAAAGTATTCATATAAACATGGTTTGTGAATTCCTCCATTCAGACATGGTTGTACCCACTGGCCGTATTAAGAGCGTGTAAACATAGACATAGATAGTGTGGAAGCTGATATTGATGAACCCATCTCTATATATGATAGCATACATTTGAGCCATAGGCCCCTGGATTGGTGGAACATTTGAAAGCTTTCTTATACACTGCATGTTAATAATTCGATCTGGGTAGTGAAATAAGATATTGGAATTATTTAAAGCTTGAAAGAAACATCATGCCAGTTATTAACAGTAGAGAGGAACAATCCGGGGCAAAGTACTCTCGGGAATAAAATGTTGTAAACGCTGTATTGAGATTATGCTACTCGATGAAATCGGGTAGATTCATCTTTTTTGTGTCTCACTATTTCCTTTAATTCCTTCGTTAACAACACCACAATTGCTATGGAAATGATTTTATTTGATAATAATCCTGACTATCTCGGTTGTCATTTCATTTCAGGTGGTACTCGACCTACCGGTGGCTCAGTATTGTCTTCCACCGCCGGTGCTGCTGCACCCAACAGTGGTGATCCTTACGCTTATCTGCAGCACCAGAATCAATATGAATTCAGGGTTGTAGACACCCTGGTGAGGAGATTGGCGGTGGAAGTTAAGGGACAAATTGCCATATCGCAACAGAGCGATGATAAAGGTAATGAATGCGACATTCACTTAACTAAATGATAACATTTTGATTCATTCGGCGAACCACAAATGATGACATTATAGTAGACACGTATTGTTATTAATATAAATATTTCGCTTTTTTGTCAGATACACCTGGAGCTACCAATAGTAAGGATCGTGTCGCCATTAATTCTCAAAGAGCTGGACTAATCAAGTCCATATTGAATTTATTGAAGCGTCTCGGACAAGAATCCGACTGGACTGAACCTCTGAAATCATGTATGGACGGAGAACTGCCAAGCATATTAAGTTTTGTGTTCAATAATTCCGCCGATTTTTCTCCTCAATTAGCCCTGTTTGCTATGGAAGTTATCACTAATTTCATTTATCATGTACCCTCACAAATCTCTCATATGCAAGTAAGTCATGACTTTTCTATCTATTCTTCTGGAATTTACCACCAAGTTTTGAGGTATTACTATTATCAATCGCTTACTTGTTCTTAAATTGTAGGACAAAGGCATTACCGATGACATTTTGCGTGCCCTCAGTGTCGAACCATTGCCACAGAGTCGAGAATTCTTATTTCATCTGCCACACATACTGAACGTATTGGCACTTAATGAGCGCGGTGTGGATAGTATTTATGAAAAGGGAGTGGTTAAGCATTTGGTCGCTTCCTTAATCGCACCGGAATATCTGACCACCATGAAACAGAGAAGATTGAAAGATCAAGTCATGAATTCCAACGCCGCTGTGGAAACGGGTTGGGGACAATCTGGTAATACTGGGGCAACGGCTAGTCAGATGGGATTTTCAGTGGAAGAATTAATTCGAAGTCATTCTAAATTGAGGAAGATTGTTTTCGACTCATTGAAAGAAGTAAGATTTGATGATATCATTTTTTAATGGCAAAACGATCTGCATCCATTGCTCACTGCGTAAAAACGAAAATATCGATGAATGTTTTTTCTTATGCATGTATGGAAAAATCCTTTTCCTACGTGCATGACTTTTCCAGCCATGGAAACAATAGAGATAGATAGGAGCTTAGAAAAGTAACACTTTATTTAGGGAATTTACGCCAGCAAATTTCCAACGACGAGTAAGTTTGCCAGTTTCATTGCTAATAAAGTGACCTTCCAATTCGACGTACTTAAGCCGAAAGGTTTCGAAATATATGAAAAATTCCTGACTGAAATACGTCGAATTGTAGGGCCACTTTACCGGCGTATTAGCCATGGAGTAATAACAGTAAATCACTCTCAAAATATTGACATAATGTATATCGATGGTTCTAGATACACGCGGCTACAGATAAATTACCTCCGCCATTGAAAACTACCAATTTCAACTAATCGCCTCCTAAACGCCTCCTCTGATTTTGATAATTCTTATATCTTTGGAAAGCGTGTAATGTAAACGGTCTTTCAATGAGCGAATTATTAGAATCAATTGAAATTGGCGGTTTTATAATGGCGGGAGATGGGAATTTATTTGTCAGCCGCGTGTAATCTACAAACCATCGATATGCATTTCAATATTTTGAGAGTGATAAGACCGTGGTATTAGCAATGAATAATTGGAGGGTCATTTTACCAGTGTATTATCAATAAAATTTGGGGAAACTTACTCGTTGGAAATCTTTGAAAAAAACTATGTTCCTTCACTATTTCCATACAATATCTATGAATACGAGAGAACGTTACTTTTTCATAATGCTTCGCTGGTTGGTTCGTAAGAGATCTCTCTGTCTTGTTACTTATACATGCCCAGTGAGTAAGTTCGTGTTGGTAATTTCATCATCAGCTACCCGAATCATTTGGGTTTGGTGGTAGTCTACACACCCGGAATGTGGAGGCTGTGTCCTGCTATTCCGGCTTTATTTAGATTCAGATTTTCAATATAAAATTTTGAACATTTAATGTCCTACTTGTTCCATATATCGCATCGGTCAGAACATTGTCTCATATTCTTCCTCCTATTCCTCGTGACGTTTGATTTTCTCTAGTAGTTATTATCTACTTCGATGCAAGCACTAATTAATTAGTAATTAAGATTTATCGATTAATTATTTAATATAATCTTAAATTAAAAATGAGGAAATGATGAATTGTTGAATTTTAATTTGTTAATTAAATGTTATTCAACTTATTTTATCAGAACTGAGTGAAGTGAGACAGACAGACAGACAGACACTGCTGCAGTGGTAGGTAGAAATAAAATCGATTCTTGATAGGACTATTTTTAGATGTGTCTGTCATTCCTAATAATACCCTATAAGGTGAAGCTTAAACAAAATTAATATATACACGCATATACATATATATATATTGGTATTGTTTCTGTAATATGGAGCAGGCAATGTTATCTGACAGGAATCAGTCTATTATTCATATTTTGTAAAAGTCTTAGTTCATCTACAATTATTCATACATCGTACGTACATTTAAATTAAATTCGTTACAGACAGTGTGTTAGAATAACAATTTTCAAGAAATTTGAAATGTGGCATTCGATCGATCGAGGTTTCTATGATTAAAAACACAATATTGAATAATGAGTAGTGAATGTAATGTTTTCGATAGTAAAGGTAAAGTGAACATCCCATTCTGTATATAATAATTAAAACCACAACATCCGAGTGGCAATATTACCAGCTGTGAATATACCATACTACTATATACTACTCAAGAAAACACAATTTCAAAAGTGTTCCTTTTCTACTTCAAATTGGTAAGAGAGTTTTTAAAATCGGTCATTGCACTTCGTCGCTATAACAGTTTGAACTTCACCAATTTATAATGGTGGAGATAGGATTTTCTGACGCTGCTTGGTAGGAACTAATCGATATACAAATATCTACAAGCAAGAGTCGTTTCTCTGTGGTTGTGATAGAAATATTCTTATCTGTTTATAAAATAAAATTTCTCAGTTCATTGAAAAGTGAAACTTTTCTAACTGAATCGTATGCCGAGGATATGCGATCGATAGCACTTGGAATGTTATCCCATATAATTATATATATACCATGATCTAAAAATTATTTAAATCTTCGAGTAGATTATTTTTCCATAGGTATATTCTTAGAAAATAATTCACAAATCAAATTTCCCTACTTTTACAAGTTAGATATATCGCATAAGATAGGAATCTATCAATTCTGTATTATCAAACTTTACTATTTTCTATTCGTATTCTGTTTGTTTGTTGTTGTTGACTGTTTTTATTTGTTGTTTTTTATTGGCAGCTAAGGTTATAAAGAAGCACAAATTACTGATGTGATATCCCCTTTGTTTATTTCAATATTCAGGTTTTGGAGAAAGTTATTGAAATGGGACGGGAGTTGGACACCTCCATTAGCTATGATGGCGCCTCAGAGAAAGAGGGTAGTAGTGGTACATTATTAACTTCGAGTGATGTGGAAATGTCTGATGCTATGGGAGAGTCGCTTGATAATGTCATGCAAGTGGATGAAGCATCAACCTCGGATTCAACACCAACTAGAACCTTGGAGGAGAAGACTTCACAGAAAAACGATGAGAAACAAAATTTCAATTTTTACGTTCTCAATGTGGTAAGACGATGATGACCACAGTCTTTTCACTCTCAAAAATAGTGAAATGTATATCGATAGTTGAAGATTACACGCGCCTGAGAAATTCCGATGTCACCAATTATAAAACAAACAATTTAAATTTATCGCTTCTTATAATTCGCTTATTGAAAGAACGTAGATATTAAGCTCTTTCCAAAGATATAGGAAATATTAAAATCAGAGAAGGCGTTTAGGAGAGACGATAAATTGAAATTGGTAGTTTTATGATGGCGGATATAGGAATTTATCAGCCGCGTGTAATCTCTACAAACCATCGATATACATTTCCATATTTTAAGAGTGAAACCTCTGTATTACTGTTATTACTCTATAATGATAACAATACTGGGTTTAGTTTATATTACCGTGTACCATCGACACTTGTCTGAACCCTGGAGACTTCCATGGTATACTTCCTCCATGCCTTTCGGTCTCGAATCTTATTTGCTAAAGAGCTGATGGTTTCA
>JAYJLU010810791.1:0-11371 GCA_036873645.1 Minona dolichovesicula
ACACGCTCGCTCATTGGTTGAAACGACTCGATAAAATTTTGTTTTTCCGCAACTTTATACTCGTAACAATATCATTTAAGTTTATTAATCCAACTCGTAACAATATCCACTGCGTTTTTTAATACTCTTTTTTCTAACAGAGTACTGACATGGTACTCAAAGAGCTACAAGCAATTCATTTCTCAAAAAGTTCTCGGACCCAACAACATTCCTCCTATTCTTTACAAAAAGTGCTCGCATTTCTTAGCAGGTCCCCTGTGTCATATATTCAACCTGTCTGTGCAGCAATCAAGAGTACCTGACATTCTTAAACACAGTTTCATCACTCCTATACCAAAATGCTCAAATACTAAAATATCAGATCTATATCCTATCTCTTCTCTACACCCCAACAAAATTACTTGAAAAAGTGGTCTTAGGGAGTATCAAAGAAAAACTTATCAACAATTTCAGCAAAGAAGTTTGCTTATCGAAAATATTCATCTCATTAAACTGCATGACACAGCGACTAAACTTCTCGAAAATCAAATCGGTGGCATAACATTTATACAGATTTATCCTCAGTCAGTCTAAACTTGAGTCACCTGAGTACTTATTCAATCTATTTTTGACTATGTTAGTCCAGTTGGTATTCCAATTGAATTGCATCAAAAAGGGCTATGTATATTATTAAAAGCAATGTTTTACCAGAAATTACCTCTAGACGTACCAAATTATCCATGAAACTTTTTAAAAGTATAATTGTCATAACACTAATCATATTTTACATAATCTTTTACCTATAATCTCTCCAATAGATCACTAAGAATCATTCTACCAGTTACTGTTACTAATCGCGGATTAAATCTTTCATTATTCATTGCTCTATATCACTCAGAATAATTCTTTATAATTTTCAATTTAATTTTTCTCTCTCTAAGGATTTACATAATACATATCTTCTTAAACTTATAAACTTTGCTTTATATTCTTTGTTATGAATTGCAACTATTCCAATTTCTAGGAAGTGGCTATTGAGATGCAAACTTCTTAATAGACCACAGGCTTTTCAGACGCAACAAAACGGTAAATTGATACTAACATATGGACACTGTTATATTCTATTAAAATAATATACATGATAAAATAAGTATGAGTAGAATTAGGACAATGCTAATTGAGCGACAGGAAATACAAAAATATGGATTGTTAGAGTCATCAGACGGTTCCTCTTCCAAATTTTGACAACTGAAATGGGACCAACCTAAACATAAGTCACATCCAACACATCGCACCACATCTAAATCGGCTTTGCGACACACCATACACATTGAAGGACCTGATTTCACTTGCTGTGGAAAGAATTTGAGTCGTCTCCAAGCAGATGGCAAGCATTTAGAAGAAATCCTGGAAAGTTCTTCCTCATCAGCAACAGCTGGATGGATGTCATTTGAAGGAAAAATATCTTCACAAGATAATTTATATCCACTAATCACCTGCCGAGCTGTTTTCTGATCAGTAACCCAACAGAGCACAACTGAAATATTAAAATATATTAGATTATTATGCCACTAATCGAGTTTTGAAGTAAACTATTCCCAAAATGCGGTCTATCCAAAACCTTTGCGGCAGATATTGCTAAAATATTGTCAATTGGACAAGTGTTCGTGAGCGTTTTACCCATATATGATCCTCCCCATAGAGATACAATCTCACACAGTTCTTTGGGAATGGAATCTAAGTTATTAAGTGTACTTTAATGTTTGATTACTTTTCTAAAGATACAAAACAAAATCATGAGGGCATAAGTTGACAATTTAAATAATTAAATGTTGTTGTAAACATTGTAATTCTGAAATCATATTTTAATCATATAAAGTATTCACAAAAAGTCACACATATTTCCTAATTTCTTAGAATAAAAATTACCAGATGTAGAAGAATTGACTTTTTCAGAGGACTTATAGACGAGTTTCGTTACCAAGGAATCCGGTGCCGGTGTAATTGATTCGCTTTGATTTTTTGTAGGGACAAACGATCGCCAATCTCTTTTCTAGTCCATCTTTTTCTGCCAGGTTTTAGTCCTCTGGGTTTTCTGCTATTTCTCATTAATTGGGTCAAATTAATTTTCTTGGGAGGTAATTTAGATAATAAACCAGTCGCTCGCTTCACAGCAATAATATGAGAACATGTACTGCTACTTGGACAAGTACACTCCCCCTTTCCTTCATTAAACGAAACTTTATGCACTTTTTGAAAAGATCGCACAAGAAAAACGCCCATTTCTGTGCTAAAGACCACAGAGTTTTCTACATTAAAGCTTCTGTCACTCTCTTGCTTGACATCCAATGTTTCCTGTGGTTTTACCTCACATTTATCAATATCTGGAGAACCTTTCATATGTTGGAATATTTCTTCTGGAGTGAGAACTTGCCCAAAATTCATTGTAGCTTCATCTATCTGAAGAAATGAAAATTGTTTTTTTGAGTTTAAATTGACCCAGATCGCATAGACCCCTTCTAATTTCGCGAACATAATATACGGATAAAAACCACAGTGACATAGCCAATTTATTTAATCCTTTTAGAATTGTGTTGACAGCTTCCGATTGATTCTGAGTAATTCCAGAAAATGGGCAATATATACCCAAATCCTTTAAAATCCATTTACCAAACTTACGCACAATATTCTCTTTAATATGAACATTAAAATAATCTCTATAAATGTTTTTGACCATTTCATTTTGACATTGGCATATCTCTCTTCAAAATTAAATTCCGATTCACTTTCCAGTAATGTTAGTAAATCATCAGAATAAATTTTTACATCATCTGAAGAACCTCCATGTTTATGGACCCATCTTTTTATTATACTGACGCAGATGGTTCCAACAATCCACTTCAACCAGATTCGGCAAATAACGTTTTTGTGCGTTTCTTAGGGTCTGTTCTTCATCCATCACACACGGAATATTTTGTGTTTTCAATGTGAGAATAGCCTCCGAAACATGATACCAGAAAAGATCGTGAGAATGCGATAGCTTGCTGTCATGAATTAGGAACATGACTGGCACAATACTATAGGGTCACCTTCAAAAATAGGCAGTTTTACAGTTAAACTTGAAACATTAGCTGCACACGTAGTGAATCCTGAATCATAGGAGATTAGCTGCGTCTCATTTATTTGGAGAATACGGTCGATTTCTCTCAATAATGAATAAAGTTGAATAATCAATGATATTTAAGGTTGAACCACTATCAATTAAAAAAGGCATGCTATTCTTGTTCTGCCAGTTTCTCCCACTGTGACTGTTGTACCTGACATACTTTGTATTGATATTTCTTCTCCTCAAACTTATTCTGTTTAGTTTTACAATATTTGGCATAATGTCCTACCTTTGAGCATTTCTTACACTGCAACTTTGCTGCTGGGCAGTTTGGATCTCTGGCTAGGTGACCCTTATTGTCACATCGGAAACACCTGATATCTTTGACCTTTTCCCTGCTTGAATACCTTTCTTGATTTGCATGACTCTTGTACTTATCTACTTTCTTTTCATATTTGAAATTTTTCTCAATTTGGTTTACTAGATTCTCTTCATATGTTTTTACTTGAATAGCAGTTAACTCTATTGCTTTATAGCTGGTTCAGCTGTAGTAAATTAAAATTAGCACAGTAATAAATAAATTGTTATAATATGTAAGTATATATACAAAAATTCCAATGAAACTATAACCTACAAAAGTTCACAGTTTTGGTAGCTTCCAGTAACGATTTGGATTCTAAAAGAGTCTACATCTAGATCAATAACCGTAATAGGTGGAGGGTATGTGTCCATAAAAGATCCTGAAACAAAATTTGAAAAAATGTATATTAAAATAATAATCTTGGACAAATGAAAAGACACGTTTTTGTGTATTTTCAATTCCCAATAATTAATGAATTAATAAATTTAATTTAGATGGAGTAAAGTTCATGAGTTACCAAGCATTCCATTAAACTTCGAATACTATATATATATACTCACTTATGAAGACCTTTTCCCTTATATTGAAGGGGTTGGTCTCATCTTTGCATGCCAAACTGTTTGGTCTTTGACCAGTTCTGATGTAATGCCCACATCCTTCATATCTTTCTTGATCTGATTAATCCAAGACTTATGAGGTCTCCACTTTACCACGCTTCCCCACCAGCTCCCAGTCCAGGATTCTTCTTATCAGGAAGGAGGGTTCTCTCATCACATGCGCATACCATTGTAATCTTCTGGATCACATCATTTCATCTATCAGAGGGATTTTCGCCATACTGAGTATGGTAGAGCTATTGATTTGCTCAAGGAGTGAGATTCCCACAATACGTCTTAGCATTCTCATTTTGGTTGTTTTCAATCTTCGAGTGGCTGCTGCGTCTAAAGGCCAACATTGCGGGTCTTACAATAGTATTGTATACTTTGATCTTCAAAGTTCTTTTGATCTATGATTAACGTCTCACTCACTTTTGAACCGATTCTTGACTTCCTCATTGAGGCCTTGTTGCGGCGCATATGCAATAGTCCAGATGTCCCTAGAGTTGGGCTTGACTATCTTCAGTGACATGATCCTGTCATTGAACCGTTTGACGTGCAAGATGTGCTCTTCAACATCAACTCTTTTCTTCTTCTTGAGAACTTCCGCAACTTCTCTTGATCTGCCTGTCATCAAACCCACATTCCACGTTGCGAATCTCAGTTGTTTTGTGATGTGGGGACATTCACCTAGCTCATTCTTCCTTTGTAGTCCTAGTCCACTTGTCGGACCACTTGGACAAGGATGGTCCGCATCATCTGCGGGTGATGCCCTAGCACAAATTTTGAAGCTGTTTGCTTGCAAAGGCATATTTAATTGATTGGCAAGTTCTTAAAACCAGATGCCCTTCCTGACGTTAACCCTCTCCAATTACCCGGGCTCGGGACTGGCACCTTTCCCTTTCAGGGGTGACTCCCCAAGTCTATTTGCTATTGATAGCAGTAGACCCATTGGGTGGGCTTATAACCCTGAGCAAAACACCCCCGTGCAGTACTCAGAGGCTGGGTTACTATATACATGTATATATATGTATATATAAAAAAATCGATAAGTTGATGTTTGACTATGCTGTGATATATATAGCATTTGACTTACCAACAGATGAGATTTCTACTTCCACATCAGAAAGCCAGAAGTTAGTCAGGTTTTCAAGTTGTTTCATTCGATGTTTGAAGCTCCATGTACCAGAATTTGTTGTAATTTCAATGTGAGTACTCCAGGCATGGCGAAATTTCTGTCCTGCAGATAAAGCTATTTCTCTTTGCGTGAGATTAGGTGTAATAGAACTATGGTTCTGAATGCTACAGAAATCTGACTGCCAGGAAGCAAGAGTCCATCTCTCAGGTAGCAAATTTGGATCATATAGACTGAGGTCTCCTAATTGGCGAAACTCAAAAATGTGATGACATGGAAGTTAGGTTGTGATGAAGAATGCACAACAACAGGCTGTTGATGTGCATCTCTAACAGGCTTCTCTATCATTTTAGACAATTCAAATTCTTTTTTGACAAGAGAAAAGGCATACTCGGTTAAACTTTGACTAAATTTATGCATGGATGGATCAATGTCTACTGGAATAACTTTCAACTTGTTGATTGAAACCATGACTTTGTGAGCTGCTTCTTGTTGATGTGACTTGAGAAATGTCACAAGATCCCGCGAAAAAGAAACTGTAAAACTTATGTAAAAAAACAGCAGCCGTGTTTATATTTTTCTAAATCAGCCGTGTCTATAATTTTCGCAGTCAAGACCCAGCGGCTGTGTCTCCAAGTACTTCGTAATATGTTACTGGTTTACCTTGTAAAATATAGTCAGTTAATCACAAACCAACAAAAAATAGTCTTTTAAGACTTTAATTAATAATAAATATATATTCTAGTGATATAACCGAAAGTTAGAAATTCTAAAGCAGTTCTTATTTGAACCGCCTTATGAAATCGAGCGTTTATGTTGGGTAAAACTATTTATATTGAGGGAGTAGATGCTGATATTGTATTTCTGTAGATTTAATTTATTAAAGGCAGTGTCTAGTGTGCAAACTAAACTATAAACCTAACCCTAACGCTATAGTCATCATTCTAGGCACTCAACCCCTGTGTACGTCATGTATGTCGGTATTGACATTATTATTTGTATGGAGGGAAAGATTTCCATTTGTTAACACATATCTTGCCATATAGGGGTCTGTGAGGCCCATGTAATACTTCTATTTATCATCATTTTAACAAATTCTTATTAATCAAATTAAAACTCTAGGAGAACATTTCTACATCTATTTGACGTATATTAGCCATATATAAGTAACAAATATATGCCTTATACCTATTATAAGTTGTGTTTCGAAAATCAGTTACAATAAAGTTCACTAATTCTCGATGTCCACTGCACATGTCTCAAATTGTCCGACATTACTTCAAGATCAATCGCATTATCTTCAGCTTGTTCATCATCACTGATGTCCAGATCACTGGCTACCCAGTCTTCATCGGTGTCAGAATCAGACATGGTTTGTGAAATGAAAACAACTTGAAAAAATACTGAAGCTGACCGAAGATGTAGCGATGTGCTAAACTATACAAGTCAATATAGCTTGGAATATTGCATATTGTGAAGTGGTAGCTATAAAGTGGTGAATTAAAGAATTAATTAATAAATATTGAACTATGTAATAATATGTAATATTAATTAATTAAATATTTACCATTAAGATTGAAAGGACTAAACACAATGTCCAAATCTTTTAAGTCTTCTAATGCTTCGAGGGTTTGTGAGTCTATAAAAAAATGACGCATGAGTCTATAATAATAATATTAATCGTGTGTGAGATATAATATTGTATTATAAATATGTAATATAATTACGAGTTAAATTGAAAAAATTGGTGGTTTTTTTGATAACGGGATCACAAACACTAATGTCTAAGTCAGATGTCTCAAACACAATGTCCAAATCTTTTAAGTCTTCTAATGCTTCGAGGGTTTGTGAGTATACCATGCATATTTCAAGAAATGTGCATGTGCTTGTATAACCATGCATGTTTGCAGATTAAAAAGAAAATAAATTGCAGTTTACTCTTTCAAAATTAAAAATAACGAAAGGAAGCCTTATTATAATTTATATGTAGGTATACTATTTGTGAGCAGATTATTGTGGATCTTAGCTGTCCCTAATCTGAAATATGTGAGTATACCATGCACATACCATGCATATTTCTATTTATTGCCCGTTCTTGATTTAATGGCCAATCACAGATGAGTATAAAATTCCAAGAATTTATTTGAGCTCTAAATATAGTAACAATGTCATTTATATTTATTCTGAAGCTGGTTTCAGCTAATATTTATTGATGAACAAGGCATTTTCAAGGTATTTTCTTCGAACAAGGCATTATAATATGGAGTCTAGTAGACCCCCATACTGTCAATCTATGTTCCAATTTACATAGTGTTAGTTTCCACAATGGAAAAATAAGTAGTTAGTTCAATGTAACTTCCTACTTGGACAATAATTAAAAAGACCTCATCAAGAACAAATCCTTCAATTGTGTCATGCATTACAAGATTGTATTCCTGTTTTCCAGTTCAGTAGTAAAGCCATCTTTTAACCTGTGGGTCAAAGTGGTAGCTTTTTGCTTCACTGGAGATCCAGGGGGTACAAAAGAAAATCTCTTATTTAAATGTCCAATATTTCCTAATACATTTTAAAAAAAAGAATGAGCCAATGAGCTTCCTTAGTTAGGAAGTCTTTTGGTATGGGATTATTGTTGAAAGTTTAACTTTTGGGTTAATGAAAGATGTTGGCATTCATCCTTTGGTTAGTAGTTTGAGATAAGGATGATAAAAGATTTGCCATCTCCTTTTTGAGATATCACCACTATCATATTTAAGGGATTGCAAGTTGAATTTTTCTTTAATAATTTGAATAGCTTCAGATTTAAGTTCATCCATTTTGCACACGCGGTTTCTTTTGTTCAAGTGACAATTTTTCATTGATAGTTATTATTTCTTGGTGATATTGTCACTCTTTTTATTTTTGGAAACGATGAATTGAACATCCTTTCTCTTCATCTTTTCTTGCTATAAAATAGGCAATTCAGTTGCCATGAAGGTGGCAGATTACCCAATCTCTGGGGTTAATTTCTCCCACATCAGCATGAAATGTTGGAATTCCTATTCTTTCAGAATCAATAACATGACCAGTTTGTAACATCCATGACTAAAACTTGTGGGAATTTTTATTAAAAATTCAGGTTGCTTTTTGTTTGAAAAATTAAAAGCTGCAATTCCTTCTTTTCATTGACTGATAAATTGATAATGGTCGCTTTTCTGTTTCACTTGTTAAAGAATATGTCTAATTCATTGGCTTCATTAACAGATGGAGGGTTAACGTTTTGTTTTAATACATTAACTGTCTTGACTGACACCGGTTTTTCATTTTTGTCAGATAGATAACCATCACCGGCATTATTCACAACATCCAAGTTATGCTGAAAGCATCTTCTCTATAAAATCCTGTGCTGTGTATCAGGATTTCGTTTGTCAGCTTTATGATTAGAGAGCTTCTGGATCAGACTTTTTTCATTTAGTTGCACTGGAAACAGTGTTCTTTGAATTGTTTGAGTTTGCTTATGTGCTTTGATGACATATGCAGATGTTATTGTGTGAGGAAGATGCATCTTTCTTTTCTTTTTAGGGATTGACATTTTGGTAGAAGGAAAAAAGGGAAATGAATGGAAATTTTCTCCAATTGTTGATTCAATAAACAATTACATTAGTAACAGAGTCAAGTCGTGATATAAAGAGATCTTTACTTAGTTCTTTGATTTTTAATATGCAGTTTTCCACCTGTCCAGTTTATCCACCTACTACTATCTTTCATTATTTTCGTTCGAGAGATAAAAACTTAAAGAAATGTTGATACGGTCGTATTTATGAGTTTTTGAGTGAAGCAAAAAACCTAACATCGAGAAGTTGGAGAAGATGTGTCGAATTAGGAGGAAATGCGTATAAAATGATACCCAAGCCTTTGCCAAATGAAAGTTTCATGAAAATCAGTCAAAAGTAGAATGGGAAATTTTGACTTTGCTGCTAACGAGAAGATGAAATGTATTTATAATGTATTCATAAAAACATTCCTTTGAAGTCCATCCCTTTTATGCAGTTATGCAGTAATTTTTCCGGCAAATGGAATAATACCTAAATGGTTACTTTTCTGTTTTTCTGACATGTTCCACATAACGATTTGTCTTTCCCTCTCAATTTGACCAGTTCTAGCTTCACTTGTCTCCAAGCGGACGGTAGACCCAAATGTCCCATTACATAATTCAAATCCTCACCATTAGCTTCTCGTATTCCAGGGTTGATATGTTGCAGAATGTCTTCTTGACTCAAACGATATCCAGCAGAGAGCGCACGATCCGCTGTGCTATGATCGGTTATCCATAATAGTTTTACTTTACTTAAAAAATTGCATTAATAATATGATATTATACATTAATTGTGATCACCTAAATATTAGATACATAATTGTGAATAAATGTCTTATTTACCATTTATCAATCCTTCAAAAACTGCAAAATTCTTCTTTCCATATGTTCCGGTTCTGTTATATCCACTTTGTATTTCTACTGTCATTATTTGATCAATGACACTTGAGAAGAAGTCACATGCATTCTGTGCAATCTAAAATTGTACGAGAAAGTTTAGCTGGCTTTGCTTATATTGATGTTATATTGGAGTGATTTGAAATATAGACTTACACTCATTTTTCTCTGAAGCTATTTTGATTTATTTTACTAAGAAATGTGTCTACTTCATCATCTGATTGGAGCAAATCAGACTTTGTGTATGGGCCTTTTCGAAAATTGAAGTAGTTCTCATGAAAGCCTGTATTTTCCAAATAAATACATCCAATTTTGTGGATAGCTGCACGACCTTTCGGAAACTGATAAAATGCAGAATGATCTGTCCAATTTCAGTGTTCAGATTTATTTTAAGATATTTCTTCTTTCTTAGTTCCATTAAATTGTTCGAATTATTTGGCTCTAAGACAACGTTTCTATAAATGAATGAGATAAATGGAAATTTCTGCAGTGTCTAATTGAAGTGATACAATAAAAACATTATTAGTTTGAACTGTGTTCGCTGATCACGACAAGTCAGTGGTAATTTAATAAGTTTACATTGGCTGCACTCTATCTGCAGATTAGTTCGCGCATAAAAAACATCAACATCTGTAGAACAATTTGTCTCAGTCCACATGCAACGGCACTACTCCCTTTACTCCTGCTACCATGATGGGGATAACATCAGAATCACTGGTTTGAAGTTCCTCTGAAATACTGCTTCTAGTTTCTCTTTGTGCTCTTCCTCTGTCCCCCTCTGAGGGATAAGGCAAGAGCAAAAGAGTACCCGACAAAATGTAGATAATATAGGGTCATCACAGAAAAAAGTTCGTTGCGTTAGAAATTTTATTTCCAATAGACGTAATTCTGGTCCATTTTCTGAACAGAAGATGTGCAGCGATCGCCCGGACATTTATATTAAATGATATTATATAATATATATATATATATGAGATAACTCACCATTTTTGTAGAACAACATAGGATTTAAATAAATCGGACTAAGAAAAAATCCATATCAAGATTTTCTTCTATTTCCGTTTCGCACATTAGTAGTATAGCGAACCACCTTAGAGCTGTTGCTTAGAGCCATAGGTAGAGTATGCTGCATATAATGGCAAGGAAAGTTTTGTGACGTCTGCTTCATATTATAGGTTGCCAAATGATATAGTTGCGTATGTCGTTCAATCCAGGGCGGTAGGGAAACTTGGGAGTAGGTTATATTTTTAACTGCATTCATTTCGGGCATCCATTCCAGTAAATACTTCTGTGTAACGTCTTCGCCATGACCAGCAATAGTTAGGAACTCAAAATTAAACTGCGTCAACCATATGAAAAATGTTGTTTTCACGTTCTGTTCTTCTTCTCCATAAAATGTTAGTATATTGTCGAGGTCTATACAGTGATAATAGCAAGCCTACGATAAATAGTCATTCATATTTTCTATATCTTGCTTGATCATCCTTTGGAAAATTGAAATTATCTTCTGATGGTATACTAAAACAGCACTTATTTCAATTATCTTGTCATTGTAGCGTTCAAAGTCCATATAGATGCGAGCAGCCATAATGGAAAATGGTAAGAGAAATACATACAGTGATGTTCGAAAAATTAGCAACATTTAAAATTTTTCTAATTTTATACAACCCTTAGTCATTTTTAATATTAAATACATTTTTTCCAGAACTACAATTTATTTTATATA
>JAYJLU010810901.1:0-11369 GCA_036873645.1 Minona dolichovesicula
ATTCTCAGAATTTACTTTACAAACGACCTTACTTGGACCTATCATATCGATTGCACAATTAAATCAGCGAGTCGGCAGCCTTACATGAACCAGAAACATTTAATCACTGTATACATTCAACTCGCTTATACAGAGTCTCCTCGACTACGGCTCCCAACTCTATGTAGGTTCAATTACTTATGTAGACAGCCAAAAGATTGCTAAAGCTGCAAAGGAGAGCTTATAAAATCATTTGCAGTGACTGTCATCTTAACTGCCTGCCCTAGCCTGGCCAAAGAAGACTCAGTATCTGTATGAATCTATTCAAAAAAGCTTTGACAAATCGTGAACACATATTGCACCCGCTTACCCCTACTCTGTTGCCCAGTGGTCGTAGACTGAATGTCCAAGCAGCGAGCAGTACTAGAAGATTAAACTCTTTCATTTTTAAAATGACTCTTCTGTATAATTCATTGGATACATAGCATTCCTTTTTATTTTTATTTTATATCTCTTTTGAATTTATTACTTTTATTTTCACAATTATCGTAACTTTTAGTACATCTGTTCCCCTTGATCAGTGTAGATGAATTTTGTAAATTACTGTTTTTGATTCCCAATTTTATATCTAATAAACATTTAATAATAATAATGATAATAATAATAATAAAATATTATTTTCTCACTAATAATAATAATAATAATAATAATAATTTATTTAGAAATTTACAACATATGATAATAGAAAATACATACATTGTAATATCAGGGAGTCAAAAGCAGTAGGTAAAAACTGATCAAGGTTGACCCCTTGATGTCATTTCACGGCATCAATACAACTCAATAAATATCTTTATGAAAAATCAATTTTAAATATCCTTATGGTACTTCAGTGTATTCAATACTCCTTCAATACTCTAAAAAGTGTATTATTAAATCATTAAATTATTAAATGCAATTTACATACCTTAATAAAATTTAAATAATATTAGAAAATTTAACTTTCAATCGAAATTATATCACTGTTGCTAGGTAATATAGGTTCACATAGCAACCAGACACTCAACAAATATACAGACTATTGAGTAATAAAACGGATTACATTAAAATACATAATTATATGAAAATACATGTAGCCCCATGTTGGATATTGATAAAAAAGAATTTTTTGACCGGTTGCTATGCAATATTGATCCACATAACAACCGGACACTGAAACTAATTCAATATTTGTTTGTAAGCCTCACATAAAATTACCTACCAGAATAAAATTTAAATTACAATAGAAAACTTAAATTTTAATCGTGATTCTACATATTGTATATAATGTTGCTAGACAATATCGGCAACAGGACACTCAACAAGACATGAAGATACATCGTTACATGAAAATAAATGCAGCAATATGCTTGATATTGAGAAAACAGTGAAATTTTGGTATGTTGCTATGCAATTTTGATCCCCATTGCAACCGGACATTAAAATGTTCGACGGATTTCTACTCCCCACCATTATTTTAGAATTTCATCAAAATTGAAGAAAGTTAAAAATGCGTTGCTAGGCAACAGCTATTTCTCTAGCAACCGGACACTAAAATGGACAACGGATTCTTTTTTACCGTCGGGAGGTAACCCGGGTACAAAATTTCAGGAAAGTCGACTAGGGTTAAGGGACATCATCGGTGCTTACAAATGGCTGAAGATGAAGATGGTGATGATTATGAAGAAGAAGAATGACGAAAAATGCGATTTTTGGCCATCCATGTATTTTGATCTTGTTGACCGATTTTAATGAAATTTTGTCATTGTCTTCGTATAGCACATGACATCTTGCAAGCAAATTTTCAAATCATTTCGATAATTTGAGGCCTCTCTAGAGACTTGAAAAATCGCCCATTTTCAACAAACCGATATACTGCCGTGGCATGACAAAAACGCGCAGTTTAAACAGCGAGTTTTGTCTCCCCCAATAATGCTGATTAATTTAATCATTAGGGTTCACTCGGAAGGGGTTCACTCTCTGTTTTTGTCAAGACTGACTACATATAATGCTGAGTACTCTGAAACAATTCTCCTCAAAAAGAAAATCCCTTCTAACTTTCTTGAAAAAGCAGCTGGTTTACAGGAGTCTAAGCGAGAAATTTGCCAAGAATTGTTTGAAGACCTCATCAAACTAACTAACCAAGGTTATGCCACCGCCACTTCGTTTGTTATATATGAAAACATACTCATATTCAAAGAAGCGGATTTATCAGAAAATCAGGAAATTATTTTATTTTACTATTTTATGTCTGTGCAAAAATACTTTACAACATATGAATCAATTCCAAGTTTTTAAAGTGCGCATTCTGATATGCCAAAAGTTATTTCTGATCATAAACATTCCAAGTTTTGAAAGTGTGCGTTTTTTCATAACAAAAATATTCCCATCTACACTTATCCAGGCATGACAAAAGAGTTTTATTCTATTTTGTCTGATTTAGAACATTTTTATTTAAAATGTATTATGCATGTATATGACTATTTCAAATGGTCAAATTAATTACTATACAAAAAATAGCCATCTACGTTATTTCAATAAACATCAATACAAATATTTCTACCAAAATCTTAAATTTGATTTTTCCTGAATTGAGCATTTTCAAAGTGCGCATTTTTGTCAAGCCTCGGTAGTATATATAACATGGCTGTAAGTCGTTATGAGCAAACTAGAAAACTTAGATGATGATTAAAACATTACTATCAAAGCTATATTGCGCATCAAATGTAACTGCCAATACAAAGACCAGAAGGAATGCCAAGACTGTCTTCATAATTACAAATAGTGGGAGGGATTTATATGAAAGTGAATGATTTTAATCAACTTCTGGTTTGTGAATGTAAAAGCTCACTATATATAGTTTCTCATCTGCATTCAATTTGTGAAGTCACAATAACTAGAACACTATAATTACATTTTTCATTGTGTTCATTTACCTAAATTAGTTTGATGACAAATGCGGATGACACCGCATTTTATTAAACTGTTAAGACGTAACCTGAATAGTGATATTTATCTGGTGCCACCGAGTCGAGGACGACCCCTGGCGACCAGCATAGACAGAGAACGTCATCTCCTCCTGTCCTAGGCAGTTTCTTTCAGGTCGATCAGATTCATTCCGGTGGCTAGCTTGAGTTCGTCAAGGAAAATATTACAGGAATACAAAACATCAACAGCAATCACATGAAATTGTACTCTGACACAAATGGACTTCGGTTGAACGAAACCAAAACTAAATTAGCGGTTGTGTATCACCGACCAGACCAGGAGTACAACAAATCAATTGCAAACCACTTTCTCAAAATATTGAAGTTGTGGACAAACTTTGTCATTTGGGCATTTTCCTCCAAAGCAACCTCAAATGGGACAATCATGTTTCGCATCTCATTTCTCGCTCCAGTAGAAGACTGTATTGCCTCCGTATCTTAAAAAATGCTAGTATGCCAACTGATAAACTTGTACTTATGTATCTACAACTCTATTATTCGCCAATCGCCAATTCGTTCACATTCGTTCAGAAGCATAAAATAAGAATGATTCAAAAGCGTGATCATGCAATTATATGTAACAATTATGAATGTATTTGTGATCGTTTTAATGATTTAAATGACAGGAACAAGATTCTAAACAAATGGCTCTTTCTAAACAATCTTTCTCAAGGTCAATCACTAAACCATCTAATTCCTCCCAGGCTGCCTTCGGGCAGAATCACAATTGACTGAACAGTTTTATTCCTAATTCAATTATTAACTTCAACAGTAGCTTTGAAAGAAATTGATTCTTTCTTTCATTATCTTATTTATTTATTTGTATTGTATCATTTTATTATATCAATGTAATACTTTTGAAGGTACTCCTATTACCATTTTGTACCGTTATATTTATAATAAACGAGAAATTAAAAAAATTAAAATAATTATGAGTCTGATATTCATAAATAGAGTGTGTCCGCGTACCCATATAATATTATGTTTTCTCTTCATGCTCTCATTCTCGGCACCCCTCAAATGAGCGGCGCATAATTTACATATAAAAAGTACGCATATGAACTTTATTTATTAATAAAAAATACATAAAAAATACGTCATCAGAAATTGCATTTCGTTATAATAAATTTAACAAAGATATCACATGTCCACTTTGTAACGTTGTAATAAAATCTGTTTATAAGAGAAAACATTGTTACACTCAAAAACATATTTTAAACTTTCGCAGAATTTCAAATATAAACAGCGATGATTTAATGTTAAATTTTCATTTTGATATGTGTATTAAATGCGGAAAGAATACTACCCATTATGAATATTGTGATCTATGCGCTTAAATGAGCGCAATAAGAAAATATAAGAATTTTTATTGTTAAAAAATAATGTTTGATTTAACAAGGTCTGGTGGAGATATTCAAAAGTTTTCAGAAGACCTACCAGGATTTCCATGGTCTATATATCCAAAAGAAAAACATTTACCTCAACATAATTTTACTGGTCCGGGTACTAGACTAGATTGTCGTTTAGACTGTAATGATCAACCTCTTCCTAATTCAAAACCGATTAATAGAATTGATCAATCTGCTTTAAAACATGATATTATTTATCGAGATAGCATAGATATTGAAACAAGACATAATGCAGATATTCAAATGATCAACGAACTTAAAAATATTACAAACCCAACATTTAGAGAAAAGGTTGAAAGAGCTTTAGTTATTAAACTTTTACAAGCGAAAATGAAATTAGGCATGGGACTAGCAGATGAACTGCACAAAGAGTTTCGTAAAACGAAACAGTTTTTGAAAATCAACGTATTTAATAAAGATGACATTTGGTCTGCAGATCTAATCGAAAAGCCTAATGAAAATCAAGGTCGTAACGGTAAATTTAAATACATTCTAACAGTAATTGATTTATACCCCCTTTACGCTTGCGCTATTCCATTAAAAAATAGACAAGGCGAAACAATCTATAATGTGTTCATAGAAATTTTTAAAACTTCAAATCGTAAACCTGAATCACTATGGATCGATCAGGGTTCTGAATTTTACAATAAACACATGTATAAAGTATTCCCATATACAAAAGAGAATATTCAAAAGAAGGATGAAAACGGTATTTAGGTATATTAATAAAATCTATTTTGTTTATAATGACGGCAAGGCTATGGTTATTGAACGTTTTTATCGCACGCTTAAATATAAATTATTTAAAGAATTCACAAAACAGGGTAATCAAAAATATATTAATTTATTCCTGATATTGTCGATCGATACAACAATACAATACATTCGGTAATAAAGGCTACACCCGCCGAAGCAAGTAACAATCCTGATGTCATAAAACAAACTGTTATGCAAAGTGAATCGATAACACCAAAATATAAAGTTGGGCCACGTGTTAGAATTCACAAATATAAGAATCGATTTGAGAAGGATTATACCTACAACACAATGGACTAGAGAAATATTTCTTATTTCTCAAGTACATGAAACACAACCTGTTACCTACACATTAAATGATCTTGAGGGTGAAGTAATATATTGAAGATTCTATGAGAATGAGTTCCAACTGACAGAATTTTAGTTGTATGCATAAAGGAATATTAATTCTATTCATAAAATTTTGGAACAAATTCAGAAAAGTAACAATATAAACGTGAAATTAATTTCAACCAATAAAACAGTTTTTACATAAAACTTCTCCAATCACATTCATAAAATGATTTTAGTATGCATGCATAGAAAATTTTATGTTAATTTTCATTTTTAATCTCTTCAAAATGTCTGATCTTTTCCTTGAGTATTCAAAAAAACTTCACGACAAAGAAAGAATAGGACAATTACAGAACAACCAACCACCTCTACCATACAACCGAAATCCACCTCAACTACCACCAGGTCATGAAGATGGAACTGTAAATTGAAGTGACTTTAAATGGATTTTTTAATTAATATATTAATTATGTGCGTAAAAACTATTTTCATAAATTATTTAGAATGCCGTTTTGAAAATACCATTATAAATAAAATATTTTTATTGAAATTTTCCTTTAAAAAATAATTTTGGAAAATGACTTTTATTTCAAAATACGTATGATCACAAATATTTTAATGATTTGTCTGATACAGAACCTGAAGAAATTCAAACTGAAGATGGTTTTATAGACTCGATAGGAGAAATAATTCCAAAAGTGAATGATTTGATTTCAAATAATAAAGATGTAATTTCTGATACATCAAAAGCTGTAAGTAGTATAACAAACGCAACTTCTAAAATATATAATGAGTTTGTAAAGAATCTTAAGGAATCTAAAAACATCAATTTACCAAATTGAAATGAAATATAAGTTTCAGAATCTTTAGGTAATACTTTTAATTTTACATATTCTGTTTGTCTCTTAGCTAATTCTCTAATAAATAATCTTGCATCATAACCAGATAAATTATGAAAGTACACAAGTATGAAAGCTGAATGTCTACCTTCTAGGTTACAATCTGAACAAGTTACACCACGATACTTTCCAGTATAATGACAATGATCTCTAACTTTTAATTTTTTATTTAATTCTTTGATTTTTTATCTGTGAGATTTTCATTTTTGATTTCTGTTAAAACTTTACAATTACAGAATCTACAGTTATCTGTTTCTTTATAAAGTGTTTTACATCTTCATTCATAATTATTTTCTTAGGAAATTTAGATTTCATGGTAAACAACTTTGAAAAGATATTTCAACCATTTCATCACATGATTTTTTAATAATTATTTGAGGATCATCTGAATCTGAAATATATTCTCTTTATCCACAATCATATTCTTCAATATCAGAATGAAGATAAAACCCATAAGAATTAGGTATTTGTTTGTATATCTTCTTTTTAGATTTAGAGTTTTTATCGATAATTATATCAACGTTTGAACATTCAAAATCTGCAGTAATGAAAAATGGATGTCTTTGTTTCATATAATGGTTCTTAAAATTTAAAATGTTACCTTTAGGTACTATTATTTTTGAGGTTCATTTGTGTAACAATTATGTACATGATTTTAAGCAACTGTTTTATGTTGAGTTTTATAACCACATGATCTACAATAGAATTTTTTTTCTATAACCACTTTCATGTTTATCTTCTAAACTTGCAATGTTTGTTATTAAACAATAATGAGAATAAATTGGAAACATTTCAGATATTACCTCTTTATAAATTTCAATATGATCAATATTAAAAGGACTATTATCATTTTTTTCTTTAATCGCTTTATTATAAACAGCTTCAATATTTTATTTTTTAATAAATGATCCATATCCTTTGAATTATTAATATATGTATAATAAATCAACAACTTCTTTTCTTTCAAAGATTTTAGAAATTCTAATTGGTATAACCTTCAACACCAAAAACATTAATAGAAATAAAATCATTCATCTTTTCAATCATCTTAATATCATCTATTTTTACTGGATATGTAATTCCTGTAAGATTTAAAAGTCTTGCGTTATTTGGTGAGTCCCATGGTTTAGTTTTATCAATTGGAATAAGAATGAATTGTTTATACTTTGAAGGTCTATCTCTTTCAGTATTATTATAATGAAAATGTACTAACAAAGAATAAAGAAAACAATAATTATCATTTTTGTTTGCTCAATAATTTACATTACTAATTGCTTTACAGAATGTTCTAAAAATGATGATGCTGAAATTGCTTCGGTTGGTGTTATTTCAATACGTGCAATACCAATACCTAAAAATTAAAAACCTGAACCTTTCAGTTGAACCTCTTCAATGTGATTTTGAACTTGAGATATGATATCACTTTTATAATCATCAAAACATTCTAATGTAGAAATATTTATTTTAGGTGATTTAAAGCCTTGATAAATTTCTTCATTTGATAAAGGATTATAAAATTTAAGATAGAATTACTAATTAAGGTTGAATTACTAATCTTGAATTGTTTACTTTTTCATTTATTAAAGTTTCAAAAATTGGATTTATGGTGTTGAAATATTGTGATACATTATTAGAAAAAAAATTCTCTATTTTATGTTTCTGAAACATCTAAAACTTTGCTCTTGCAACTTTTATGATGATAGGTTCTCCATACTCTTCAGGAAATAAACTTTGAATCCCTTCAACAAAAACATCTTCTATTTCTTTTAACCAGCTTTTATCAAACAAAGTTTTCAATCCAAAGTCTTTTAAATTTTCCATTGTTATTTTTTAACAATAAAAAATTCTTATATTTTCTTATTGCGCTCATTTAAGCGCATAGATCACAATATTCATAATGGGTAGTATTCTTTCCGCATTTAATACACATATCAAAATGAAAATTTAACATTAAATCATCGCTGTTTATATTTGAAATTCTGCGAAAGTTTAAAATATATTTTTGGGTGTAACAATGGTTTCTCTTATAACCAGATTTTATTACAACGTTACAAAGTGGACATGTGATATCTTTGTTAAATTTATTATAACGAAATGCAATTTCTGAAGACATATTTTTTATGTATTTTTTATTTATAAATAAAGTTCATATTCGAACATTTTATAAATTATTTTATGTATATTTTTATGTATATTTTTATGTATACTGTAAATAAATAGTGTGTCCGAGAACCAACATAATATTATATGGGTGCGCGGACACACTCTATTTATTTACTACTCAAGAGTATTAAATTGATAGAATAAAATGATACAATACAAATAAACAAATAAGATAATGAAAGAAAGAATTAATTTCTTCCAAAGCTACTGTTGAAGTTAATAATGGAATTATTAGGAATAAAACTGTTCAGTCTATGTTGACTGTTGCAATGTGTCATTGCGATTCTGCCCGAAGGCAGCCTAGGAGGAATTAGATGGTTTAGTGATTGACCTTGAGAAAGATTGTTTAGAAAGAGCCGTTTGTTTAGAATCTTGCGCCTGTCATTTAAATCATTAAAACGATCACAAATACATTCATAGTTATTACATATAATTGCATGATCACGCTTTTGAATCATTCTTATTTTATGCTTCTGAACGAATGTGAGGCTCGAACCGAATACCTGCGACAACAACATTCCAATAATTGGCGAATAATAGAGTTGTAGATACATAAGTACAATTTTATCAGTTTGCATACTACCATTTTTTAAGATACGGAGGCAATACAGTCTGCTACTGGAGCGAGAAATGAGAGCGAAACATGATTGTCCCATTTGAGGTTGCTTTGGAGGAAAATGCCCAGATGACAAAAGTTGTCCACAACTTCAATATTTTGAGAAAGTGGTTTGCAATTGATTTGTTGTACTCCTGGTCTGGTCGGTGAGACACAACAATTAATTTAGTTTTGGTTTCATTCAACCGAAAACCTTTTGTGTCAGAGTACAATTTCATGTGATTGTTGATGTTTTGTATTCTTGTAATATCACTATTCAGGTTACGTCTTAACGGTGTAAGAAAATGCGGTGTCATCCGCATATTTTACTATCCTTACCTCAGGAGGTTCTTCCTCAGCACCTGTCATATCTGCCGAGAAAATACGGAAGAGGATAGGGCCTAGTGAACTGCCCTGGGGCACCCACTGTAGTCACATAGCGACAGTCACTTCTCGTGTTCATTATTCGAATTCTTTGTTTTCTACCACTGAGATACGATATGAGAAATTTAATGAATCCTGTTTTAATGGTTGAATTTGTAGAGTTGATGTTTTGGAATGTCTGAATTAGTTTATAGTGAGAAATTCAACAATCGAAAGCTTTGCTCATATCGAGAGACAGAATCGCAGCAGTTTTACATTCCATACTATCCCAGATTTCAGTAAATGGTTAAAAAAAGCACTTGTTGTAGATGAACCTTTTTTATAGGCATATTGGTGTTCGTCAAATAATGTGAAAAACCTGGTTTTGTCGCTGAATAGAATAGCTTTTTCCAGTAATTTAGCAGGAATAGAGAGGAGAGGTGATATGAGGTGGAGACGTTTTTGGTAAAGCACAGATGTCAGCAACTTTCCACATAGCAGGGACCAGAAGTTGAAGTATATTGGAATTTATGAGATGCGTTATAGGAGCTGCAAGTTCAGTACAGGCTTCTTTGTGGAGACGACTACAAATACCATCGCTACCAGTAGATTTTTTGCTATCAAGTAAACTCAATTGCTTATTGTCCAGTCGATGTCAATTAAAGGTGACCAATCATCATCAGCAATACTATTGTTGAGTTCTTGAAGAGCATTTGTCGTAGATTTACTGAAAACTGAGATGAAAATTTCATTTATGGTACAGGCAGCCAAGTAAGGAGAAGAAAAATCAGATAGCATTCTTTTCAAAAGTGATTTAGAATTATTTCTTAAAATTTCATTAGTCAATTTCCACATCGTTTAAACATTTTAACAAGCTTTGTTAACTCACATCGATTTAGCTTTGATTATTTCTGATTTGACTTTTGCTTTATAAAACGTGTATAGGGGCCAGTTTTTATTTCTGAAGGCTTTCCATCTCTTATTGATCAGTAGTTTTAGTAGTGGTGTAAACCAATGTATTTTGTTTTCGTTGATTCGTACATATTCAAAAGGAATAACAGAAGGAATTGTTCACAAAAATTACGAATATTAGAGTTCCTGTAGTCATAGACTTTACTCAGAGTATGGTGTTTTATATTTTTGGGGTATAGTAGTGTACAGTCATGATCGGAGCCGGTAATGCTATCTGTAACTTTTGAGTCATTGTAAGAACTGGATAATATTGCGCTTACTAGAATCTTGTCAAGACATGCTTGACCTCTGGTAGGAGATTTAACCAAATCATCTAGATTATGTCTGATCAAAATGTCATCTAATTGTAAAATATGATTTATAAAGTAGTTGGAATTGAAATCACCTGCAATTATAACATTATATTCGATGTATGTAATCTGAGGATAATCAATGCAATAAGTTAAATAGAGAGATAGGTATAGGTATCGTCATAGTTTTGGCTCAGAAGTTGAGATCCAGGAATATAAAGACAGATAACAATATACATAAACGAAGGAATAATGTTCGGTTTTTTAAAATGAGAATAGGTTTAATATAATGAATGACATTTTTGATCCACATTGCACAACCTCCACCTCTAGAATTTGATAAACGATCACATCTTGCAGGACAATCATAATTTGGAATAATAAAATTGTTTCCATTATCAGTGTGATTCAACCAAGTGTCACTTCCTAAAATGATGTGCTGTTTGTGAGTGAAACTATTAACCCTACCTGAACCGGGCTATTTTTCGCTTCCCAGAACCGGGGGGGCTCCAAAATCACACTTCCCATAGGTATAAAGTCCTATAAATTTGTATGTAAATAGACCAATATGTTATCTAAGTTTC
>JAYJLU010811012.1:0-11369 GCA_036873645.1 Minona dolichovesicula
TTATTTCTCGGGACCCAACCTAGAACACCAGAGAAGTAATGATATTAGATACAAGATTGACTTAGGAACGAGTTGACCTGAATTCTTATAGATTATATTGTTCATTTTCATTATCAAAAGAGGTCAATAGATTTTTATAACAGTCTATGTATGCTTAATCTAAATCTACATGACTTTAATAAAAAAAGTGATTAATAAAAATATTCTCATCTTTTAAAACTAAATTATTTTATTAATTTTAGCAGAATCTCCTTGATAGCTCAAAAATAAATGAACTATCTACATAAACATCGAAAAATATCAAGAAAAAATATCAAAATGCAAATATATGTAGCTATAACATTTCACGTATATTCAATTAAATTTATTCACATGCATTTTAAAAAATGTAAGCTATTTAAAATATAAAATCTATCCTATAGGAAGCATACATAGACTGTTATAAAAATCTATCAACCTCTTTTGATAATGAAAATGAACAATATAATCAATAACATATAGGGAAGCATATTTGAATATCAAATTTAAAATTATAAAAATATTCAAATCAAAGATGTCAACTTCATTCAACTAACGTGCATGGTATGTAACATGCTGAAACCAATTTTGACAGTTGTCCTAACGTTTGAAAAGTTGACATTCAAGTTTCTGAGCGAATTCTTTATTTAATTTTAGTTTTATATGATTTTTTAAAACATTTTGATGAAATCAAATTTACTTAAACAAAATTGAATTTACCAAATTTCAGTGGGTGAAATTGAATTTACTTTTTCTCTGTCCCTCGCTTATGTCTAAATTTAGCAGTATGACAAACGCAAAAAAGTATGGACTTTTCTATCACCCTGTATGTATTCTAAATTTAGCAGGCAGCAGCACACAAAATTGAATTTACTTTTTTTCAGATTGCTCTGTCAGCTGAAATTGCTGATGAAAATGGATGGACTTTTGGTGAAATAGAACGTTAAAACCAATATAATACATTATTGTATTATATATATTTCATTATTGATCTAACCCTTAACCTAACCCTAATCCTAATAAGATGTCATCTCTAAACCAGCAAATAAAATAAATACCAAATAAAAACAAAAGCAAGAATATTGATTTTACATTCCAAAACAAGAGATCATCTGAAATATACAACCCCGGCCAGGAATAACGCCGCCGCCTGTAAAAATTGCATTCATCAAGATAAAAGTCTTGAGCATGAGCTTTTCAAAGTTTTTGTTACTCAAACTTGATTATGATGTCAATTGCATTGTAATTGAATACTAGGTGGCTCTAAAACTCTAAAGAGACTCTAAATCACTTCAGACAGGGAATTTAGTGGCTGGATTACTGCTCCAGCGCTACCTACAAAGTATCTACTGCTGTGATGATTCATACGCAGCAGGACAGATATGAGAGCTGAATCTGCATGAATAGGCTTTGGTTTACTCTCCCCATATTGATTTTGTTAACTAGGCTGTAACAGTTTGTATTGGGAGTTGATTGTTATCAAACACAGGCAATGAATGAAGCGGGGTAGCAGTATGAGGAGTTGGTTGAATGCAGCTGATTGGCTGTTTTAACTAATGCATTGAGCAGATTTCATGCAAAGCTATCTCTTGAGTTGTTTAAGTACATATTGTTTAACAGTTTCTTATCATTCACCAAGATGCCTCGTCTAAGTAATGAGCAGCATGCCCAGATCATAGCCCTTCGAAATGATGCTGGCTTTACTATTGAACAACTGACTGTCTGTTTTGCAGTAGATTGAGAATTTGTGGGCCCGCCTGAAGAGAGAAGTTGATCAACAGCGATAGACCACCTGATTGCTTCCATGCCAGAATGAATTGAAGCAGTCATTCAAGCTCATGGTGGTGCTAGAGGTACCAAGTATTGAGTCTCCTTCCAAATTTAGAGAATGCATAAACGGCCCTTTTCAGGGCCATCCTCCTTATGATTGATTACACTAAAATGTGCAGTCCACATGATAAATGATTTCTGAAATTTTACAGATGTGAAATACAAGTAGTTAAACTTTTATAAACAAAAATGCATTTTTTAACAGGGGCGGCGTTATTCATGGCTGGGGTTGTACTATTCACTTTACATTATATACTAAGTATTGGTCTATTGGTCTTTAAGTATAAGACATCTAGAATGCTTTCAAATATAATTTCATAATTAAAAGGAAGTTTATAAAATAGCTTATAAATATATTATTAAGTTTCATACTCTGCAAATAAAAACATCAAGTAAGACTAATTGACTGGTATATCTTGATAGGTTATTTTAGCATGGTTTTACATATTTAATTTGCCATGTACAGCATATCATTCCCAATTAATTTTTCACCTCTCCCTTGGGCATTATAAAAAAGTGATGCATTGTCCAATTTTGTGATTTTAGAAAAAGAAGTATGTTTTATTAACATTGAATACTGATATATACATATTTGTAGCAACAAGAATGTAAGCTTTTAAGAGCATAATATGTTATGTATTACTTTTAAATCATTTATTACAGCAAATCAGCAAGACTACATAAATTAAATTGATTGCAAAGCTATAAATCCTATCTACAGCCATTCAAAGTGTCTGTGTATTACTGAGAGATACAGCACATACCTATGCTGAGTGATTGTATCATTGTTGTCTGACTGTCTCTCTGACCATCTGACATTGCTGCTTGGCATATCCAAGCTCACAGACATGTCAAACAGCTGGATGTTATAACTGAGTATGCATGCTGATTCTCTTTTTCTTAAAATTATTATACATAGATAAAATTTTGACTGCCTATAAATACTCTATGTTCTCTAATAGGCACACACACACTTTAAATGGCCACAGACTTAATTTACATCAGCCCAATCAATCTGTCAAATCTGTATATCATAATCAAACTATTTATGCTTATATGTATCTATGTATAGTGGTAAAAGTGTAATGAATTAACAGATATAATACGTTTTATAGTGAAAAGCAATTCATTTAGACATTAAGAAAGAAATCTGCAATCATTTGAAATCAAAGAATTACATGCAGTGCTGCACCAGGCCATAATTATGTTTATATTTTCTTCAATCTGTAGTATGTAATAAACATACATCAGGTATTTGGAAAAATTTACCAACAAGTTTAGGACTCATGATCAGGTGGTAAAAGAGGTACAATGAAGGTTTTAATGGTAGAGAAAGTACAGAAATGCAAAAATAAGAACTTGAGTTATGTTTTTGAGACAGTTATGAGATTTAGGTGGATAGAATCCGACTTTCCTTGAGTTTTAGTCAAGAACCTAATTTGTTATTTTGATTGTCTTGATACATTCTACAATACATTCTATGCACTACTTATTACTTCAGATAAATATTATTATTCATATTATGACTTACATTTTGAAAATAGTCTTACTTGCTATTATTACATGCTTTCAATCCATATAATAACTACTTTTCACCTTGAAGTATGTTATAAAGAGATTTTACTATAGTGATAAGTTGGTGAATTACTATTCTAACAAATTACTTTTTGTTACAAAGCAACGGTTTACTGAACAAGCACATCATGTTAGTATCACTTATTTATATGTATATATATTATGGTGTATGAATATGATGCTGTACATGTGAAAGTGAGCAGAGTGGCTGATGTGCTGCTCCAGAGAGGTATTTATCCATTATTAAGATTCTAATGCTTTTCACAATCTCAATGGGTTCATCTTGATTGTTGCCAATCTGAATGTCAATAAACTAATTTCTTGGAGTGTGATTTTGATTATATGAACCTCTGTTCTTGTGTCATTCATTTTGAGAGAGTTTGAGAGACATCCTTGTATGAACAGATAATATTCAGTTTTGAATCTGATCAATAGTGGTGTTGATGTAGCTTTTGGCTAATGAAGCCACCTTGCTTAATCATTTAATATATTATATAGCAATATTATGTAATCTGCTAGCTTTAATTGATTTGGAAATTACATATAGAATTCATGTTTGATTTTAAAAGAATTTATTATTAATAGTCTAAAATTATTTTTGGGGATTTTGATATGGATTTTGGTGTCAGCAGATAAAAATGTCTACTAGAGTATTTAAAAAACATTTTCAGATTTCATTTTTGATGTAAGATTAATAAATTCGCTAGCACAATTTGGTGTGAGAACCAGGCTTAAGAAAGCATTATCAGCATTAACTTTTCTATATGTCTGGCCTTACATGACTTTCAATGAAATTTTGTCCATGTCTTTGTATGTGACAGGACTATTGGCATGCTAAATTTCCTGCTTTGAGGCCTCTCGAATGAGATTCGAAAAAATCGGTCACTTTTCAATTCCCCATTTAACCAGACTTAGATATAATTATTTAGATGTTAGAATATGTCACTATTAACTGACCGATCAAAATGTAATCTGAGTGTTTTTTCATGGATTATAACTGTATTACTAAACTAACTACAAATTTCACTTCAAACTCTATAGGAATGGGTCGCAGACGTAAAGCAGCTAAACCTCCTCCAAAAGCGAAAAGTATTGTCGCTTTAGAAAAAATGTTCAACTGTCCATTTTGCAATCATGAAAAGTCTTGCGAAGTCAAATTGTAAGTTGTTTTAATTATTTCAAAAATAATCAGTTTTACTTCGTAGTCATAATATGCTTCTCTTTTTGATTACTATAATGGGGCAATCTTTATTTCATAAACGCTGTACATAAAATTACATCAGTCTATTCCGATCAAGAAGTGATATCATGTATTTATAATGTAAGTGAGTTGTTTTAGACGCAAAATATTACTTTCTTTAGTATAGGAATAACTAGAAATTTTGAATCCGAAAGACATTTTATTGAGAATTAGTTGTAGTTTATGAAACATTCATTGCATCCAGTTATTCATTCCTGTCCCGGGACTGAAGTAATGCTAACTCAGTAATTTCATGACATTATTTTCTACCATATAGAATGACCTCTTATTTTATTTAGAGATAAGGCCAAACGAATCGGAGCGATTCATTGCAATGTCTGCTTGGAAGATTTTCAAACTGCTATTAATTACTTAACTGAATCTATTGATGTGTATAGTGACTGGATTGATGCCTGTGAATCTGCTAATTCATGAAGAAATCTATTGCTGCTGTGAAAAAATACATTCCATATATTTACTACATACCGTCTTTTAATTTGATGCCAAATTTTGTTTTTTTATGGTTCGAGGTTTTGTTCTTTCATAACTTGCCTACATTTATTGGGATATTATGCATTTATGATTATTTACTATTTGCATTTCGTTTACTTAAATAAATTGGTGCACTGAATGTAAATGACTATTAATTTTAGATATACATACATTAATACCGGCTTGTATTATTTGTGTTCGTTATATAAATATCTGTATTAAAAGTATATGCGTTTTAAATGAATGATCCAGTATGAAATAGACTATCGTAAATTGTAAGTGGAAAATAAATCACTATATTTTCTCAACATTGCATATAGGTAATAATTACGCACAAAAAGTGGGTGTACAAAGTGTCTGCGTGCAATTGCAGTATTATATAAGTCCCAAACAGCGAACTCAAGCGACACTCGGTGTATGTGAGAATGAAAATATGGAATCAATTAGTTCGGCAAGTTACGATACAGACCTATATATTTATGTACTATTTACATTTAAGCACATGCTTGTTTTTAATTATAATGAAAAAAAGACGGTAGGTATGCCATGGTTCTATAATGCTGAGATTAAATAAGTTGCTGATTCGTGCAATCAGGAGAGATAAAAATGTTACTATTTACTTACAGGTTTAATGATGAAATTTACTTCAGAGTATGGCCCGTATTCACAGTCACTCTTTGAGCGTACTTTGGTCATACGCTCAAGGAGCGACTGTGAATACGGGCCTAAATGTTGATTTTGAGGACGTTAAAAATAATTTTAAAGACATGATTATTTTTATGAAACATAAATATAGTAGCTGGTATGAAAGTTAAACGGTCTAAACGACTTGTTCTATAAGAGTATATAGAATGAAATCTTTAGAATTCATACATGAAGTGTTTCGTAATTTGAATTTTTATCACCAATTATTCACACCAGCTATGGATTATATCTTTATACACATATATATTTTTCGCCTTTTCTGAACAAACTTGTTTTTAAAAGAAAAAATGAACTTCAAGTTCGACTTGATTTTTTTGTATTTCGTCCTGGTGATTACTTTCATGGTCTACCTATTTAAAACAGCGAAGTCAATACAACTTAAGAGATTGAAGTTTTGTTCAAGATTTTGAAACAAATAAGAAATACATATATTTTTCTCAGTAGTAAATATTTTTTTTCATTTTAAAGATATGTAAAACGTGTTTTATTAATCTAATCAATTATAACTTTATAACAGCTCGCAAAATAAATTTCACGCGTAATATATGCTTTACAAATGTTTTTATTTTATGATTGCTTGACATATTTGTAAGTGACTAAATTAGAAACAAAATTTATTATTTCACATAATAAATTATAATGAATGAAAATGCAAACTTTTGTCACAGAGAATGACAACCTGTAAAAATATTACAATTGATTATATTGTATTTTTACCAAATGTCTGATTGTATAGATTTTCAAAAATTATGGGTTGTATATTGTTTTCTTCAAAGGCCCATATAATTTCTAAATAATGTTTTTACAACTTAAATGTCCAGTTTTTTGATAATGTATTCCAAAAACCAAATTGAATCAGCTTTCACTCTTCATTAAAATCTTTATAATGATTTTAATTGGTTACTATTACTAACTTAAACCCACTAATTGTCATTTAAATGTAATTATCAATGTACTTTTAGTTTCTTAATCATATGTGTTAATGCATTTTAGGCACTTATAGTTAAGGTGAGGGTTCATATAATGCTTTGGTTAGGTTTATGATCAGAGCAGTAATATTCAATAAAATCATAATATAATTAGGCAAGTAGATTTAACTTTAACTCTAACCTTGGAAACAAATTATAGTAGAAAATATACCATATGGAGCAATTATACCAAATCTTCTTTTATAAGTATATAAAGTCAAATATTAGAAATTGTCATAAAAACTATTAAATTAAGATACCTTCACTGCAAATAAAAATGACATAATAGTGGTACCACAGAGACAAGTTATACTATAATTTATATGGATATCTTGTTGGCTAGTTTTCAATTTGGCTAGATATGCTACAATTTTATCAATTATCTAGTCGGCTGGATATGAGCAACAAGTTATGAACAAATTGTAGTCATATCTAGTCGACTAGATATTAGGTGGTACCAAAGTGACAATTTATGATGAAATTGTCTTATTAAATAGTTGTTTTTATTTGTAGTGTTATTATTCAGAATTATTTGTAGCATACCTACTAAATATTTTATCTTGTATAATAATATAAGCATTATAATATTGTGTAATAGTTATGTCTATATCAAGATCTTCCATATGGATAATAAAGCAAATAAAGTACTGTACTCAGTACTATAAATTATTAAATTGAATACATAATACATTTATTATAATTGAAGTCTTTAGTCTTTAATTGAAGTTCCCAATAACATTTAACATTTACAACATTTTAAACCTCTCCTCTCTACATTGCTAAGATTTTAGTAGAGAAGAATGAACCTTTGATGACAATGGGTGAAGTCACAATTTCGGCTTAAGAACAAGATTAAGACTAATACTTTCTAAAACTTTAAGCAAAAAAGAATTAAATTCATTTTTATAAATTTTATTCAAAAAAATCTATTGTCAGTAAGATAACAAAGATAGAAAATATTGTATTATTTATTATCTTTACATACATTATGTAATAATATCATCCAAATACAATTCTCACTATCTGGATATGGACAATAAAATAAAAAAGTATATTATTAAATGAAAATATATGATCTTATCCGGAAATCAGATGTATGTACATGTCAATCTTGAGTGAATCAAAATGATATACTGAAATGCATAAAACAAATGTCTATTACTCTGACAAAATCACAACCAGCTGTAGAATTTAATTTAATAGACTGTCGTTTGTCTGTTTATTCATATAAGTTTAGTTGGTTGAAAAAGGGTTTTTTAATGGATGTTGGGTATTTGGTTTAGGCACACTGAACTGTACAGAAAAAGGTAAAATAGTCAATTTTTGAACATGAACTGAAATTTATTTTACCTGAATAATTTTTTACTCATCTGAAATTTACAGGAAAAAATGATCCAAATAAATGAGGTCCAATAGAGGTCCACATAGCCTAACTTTGTGATATAGCTTGTGATCTCTTGTTCAAGAGATCTTGTATTTCCTACAAATTAAATATTCTGCTCCGCTCTGCCTAAAACTTTTATTCTTTTATAGTATAATTTTGTTTAAAATTATACCAGTTGTTTATATAAATATATAAATAATAAAACATTGTTTATATTCCATTTTAATATAACAAATGCTGTATTCTTTCAATTTAAAAAACTAAACCTTCATTCTATTGCAACATTCTCGTTTTCATTTTTGTGAATATTAATTTAAAAAAAAGAAGTTTTAAAATGATACTCAGACAACTCATTAGGCACACTGATATATGAGAACAATTCTTTACAGTAAAATATAGTCTCTATTCCTTTTCTATAGAAGGTATCTTTTTATTTTCTGAATATCCAGACTGAGGTAATTGGACTGTATATGTGAACCTAAGGAATCTATTGGCATTTATTTACACATTTGTCTGCTTTCACTTTTGCATAGGGTTTCAAATTTATTACAGGAATAATAAAAATTTGAGTTTTCAATTGTTTTTTTGTTTATATCTTCAGAGGCAATGTAATGGGAAAAGTATGAGATGGAAGCGATGTAGAGATCATTATTAATTTGCATTTCAATTTTGAAAGAAATAATGTCAAATGTCAAATATGCAACACTGAATGGCCGGCTCCCAGGAGCATCCTATGGGCCACCTTTTGAATCACCAGTATCTCCAGCTCCAGTTATATACCCCCAAGAAGATCAAGTTTACGTTAGTAGTAATTATCCGGGCTCTAAGTCATCAAACTTGAGAGTGATGTCACCAGCAGTACTAACTCCTGGCCATATCACACAGGCTTCACTCTTCCTGAAAATATTTGTTCCTGAACAAAACACGCACGTATGTCTGAAAAATATTCTTTCAATTAATTTCAATCAGTAATCAAACATTTACATTTTGTTGTCAATAGAGTTACAGAAAAGCGAATTACTATATTTACAAGCCCATGTTATATTTCATAATACATATTATTAGCAAATGATTTTAGAAATGTCTCCAATTATCTCCGTTTGAGCAAGTTTCTGTGATTAAAGACACATTGCTGGCAACATTTGGTACCGATTTAGTTGATCCTTTAAATTATGGACTCTACATCCCGCCAGCCAATGGAAAAAATGGAAAATTTTTGTTAGAAGATAGAAGCCTGTCTGATTATCCAACAAATTCACCGACTGCCTTTTTTGAGGTAATAATTATATCAGAACTAAATAATTTACCTCATATTAAAATGTCTTGAATTATTATTTGAGGGCTACTACATACAGGGCTGGAAAAAATAAATTCATCGTAAGGCTCATTTTTTCATAATTTTCTAAATATTCTAAATATGTATATGGGCGTTCCAAGTTAATTTGTTGTCAAAGATGACTCCAAGAATTCGAAGCTGATATACTTATTGAAATCCATTAAGGTTATGAATGAGGAGGTTGTGAGGTTGGAGGTTGTTGTTTGAAAGAAATATTAAGCATTTTACACTTGGAATTGTTTAGTTGTTGAAGACTGTTATTTGTGCACCAATTGGATATATGTACCTACAATTTCTTCTCGAAGGCATCAACTAAATCTGTCTTCTTTGATGTTCATGTCGCTGTAGTAAGAGTGACCGTGTTTATATCGTCCGCATATTTGATCATATAGTAGTCGTGTTTGAAGTTGAGTTTAGAGGAGAGATGAATAGTACAAATAAATAGGGTGATAAACATGATCCCTGTGGGACTCCAGATGGGACTTTAATGTAATCACTATAAGTATTGAATAACTTTACCCTTTGTTTACGGACGGAAAGAAAACTTTTTAGCCATTTCAGAAAACCAGTAGGGACTTGAAGATCATTTAAGCGAGTGAGGAGGATAGAGTGGTTTATCTTGTCAAAGGCTTTGCTGATATCAAGGCTAGTTAAAATTACACCTTTCGTTTGAGGGTCGTTCAGACGTTTAGTGACATTAAATTTCTATAGAATTAGGACGGTTTTAACTACTTGAGAGATTCATTCAATAATCCACAATGAATTCCCCCTTTGAATTCTATAGAAATTCTCACCTTGAAAACTCATCCTTAAACCATGATTGAATTTCACTTAAATTAGAGTGGAAATTTGCAAATTTAGAAAAGGTTTCCTTGAAATAAAGTTTTATATATTGGAGCAGAAGAATTATCAATATGACAAAAACAATATATATATATAGAAGATTATGAAATTATATCAACGTCGTCAGAATTCATTCTTTAAAATTTTCATATGTCGTTTTCTTTTCCACAATGCATACTCTTACTATCATTCAATTTATGGGTTAGTTGAGCGAGGAATGCCGTTCATTACCTTTTTAATTCAATCCACGTATCCTTCGAATAAAGAACTCAATGCTTTATACTTTGAATGCTTTGTGCTTGACTGAATATTATATTATTCTTTTACAATATCATCAGGCTTACATATCATTATAATGACAGACAGCGCTGTACAGATGGTGTTTTTTACATATTTCATTGAGCTAGTATTTCAAATATTAGCATACAGTTCATAATTACTGTTTGTTTATTGTGAGAATGCTTATTCGAGTCACTCACTCACACACATCCAATCATCTGAATATACAAACACAAATACTAAGACACTCATTCGTTCTGTGAATTTGAAGCAAACAAAACTCATTGATTAGAAAGACTCAAGAATTTATGAAACTATTTTAGAGCAGTTCACAAAATTAGATCCATTTGATTTATAGAATGATAAAAAATTAAATAGATGAAGGTTTCCTGGAGCAGCAATTTGAAAAGAAAAGAAAAAGGTTGAGCACAGGCTGCTAAAATCACATTTTATTCACAAATTTTCGGAGAACACTCCCTTATCAAGTGATATGAAATAATGATACAACATAGTAGTGAACCAGGTATTAAAATACGAGGTTATTATATAATAGGTATAAATTGATTACGTAACAGTTTGAATATGTAGAGAAGATTAAATTGATTGCGTAACAGTTCGAATATAGAGAAGATTGAATTGATTACGTAACAGTTTGAATATGTTGAGAAGATTGAATTGATTACGTAACAGTTTGAATAT
>JAYJLU010811345.1:0-11357 GCA_036873645.1 Minona dolichovesicula
GTCGTCTAAACATAACTCTATGTCGCTCCACAAAACTTTTTAACTCATTCATACCGTATATGTCTCGTATATATATATAGTATATTTCTTTTACATTTATTTCAATTTTCAATATTATCATAATACTACTGTTGATTCCCATTTCTAAAAAAATTACATTTATTATTATTATTATTATTATTATTATTATTATTATTATTATTATTATTATTATTAAACGCTTTTCAAGAAATAGGATTAGTAAAAACTAGTAAAGACGTTTATGAAAGTCGACAATTCGAAACTTGGGTAGTTTTTTAATGACAGAGATAGAAACTAGTCAGGCTGTTGTATAACAAAACCATTGATAAATGTACTGTACATTGATTTTACAGAGTGAAAACTCTGTATAAACTGTATGATACTAATGATGAAAAATCCATCGCATATTTTAAGCAAGGTAAACATTTCATGAGAAGTCATTAGGTATTCTGTTATATTGATTATTTCATATTGTTCTGTTTGCTTACAAAATGGCTTGAAATCTGATTTGCAAGTACGTTATAGGATAATATTTAATAAAAACAGACATTGAAACAAGAATACTCAAATTACCATCTGGCAGAATTTCCAGGACTGGGGCTTTATCTTTTAAAGTGTAAGTACAGTCTGGACTATCAAACTCGCAAATTAATCCAGCATCCCGAGAGCAATTAGTATTCCGCAAAATTTGCCTGCTGTACCCTGATGAAATACAACTTCCATTATTCATCGAGTAACGAGGATACCATTGTCTTAAAATATATAAAATATAACATATACTTCCAATTTTTGCAAGTATTATAAATGGAAAAATCTGTATGATCAATAATAATAACAATAAATTGCTTTATTTCCTGTATGAAATTCAAAAAGAGGAATTACAGAGATATGAAATGGATAAAAGATATCAAAGAATTGAAATTGAATTAGTTCTGGCACTAACTGTCTAGTTAGAAAGAGATTTGCACATGGAACAAAAGTTCTTAGGTATTTTGCTGTGCGACATTTGTACGATACAGTTCATATGTAGCGGGTGTTGATGATCATCCAATAGTCTTTGAATACATCGTGCAAAGCGTGCACTAAAGATGCATTTGACTATATGTATTTATTAATTGTTCCTGGCAGATTTGTGATACTCGGCGAAAAGTTTCACTACCCTCTTTAGACGCGTTTTATCTTCTTATGCCCCATAAGTATGCAGTTGCCACATACTTATGTTCAGGTATTCAGATATTCAGGTCACTAATTCATTCTAATAGTATTTTAGAAAGAATTAGTGACCTGAATATCTCTGAATTTTAGACAATTCTAGAATTATGAGTCCAACATATTTTACTGTAGACCTTCTAGATATTTCTTCATTATTAATGTGTAATGATGTTGACTTAATTTCGTTCATACTGCCAAAAAATGATAAGACTAATGTTCCTCACATTTGATAGTATTGAATATAAGGTTTTTACCTTTAGATAGTTCGTAGATCTTTTGCCGTATGCTTGATATTTTAATTGGTCTTCTTTTTTCCGAATAGTATAGATCAAACGTGTCATCAGAGTATTTGGCAATGTTTCCAATATCGTGTTAGAGTTGCAGCTCTATTAAGATCATTCGTGCAATAGGTAAAGAGTTTCGCGCTTAATGGACCTCCTTGGATACGCCTACTATCACAGAAATAGGTTCAGATGTTTGAATTTAGAAGCTTTGACACTTTGAAACCAGTTGATCATATACGATTTTAACCATAGAGACGTTTGATAATCATACAATTGAATGTAATTAGATAGTTGGTTTTGTAGGACAGTATTAAATGCTGAGAAGTACATAGGCAATAAAGAGGCATTTTTTGAAACTTTTCCTTTATCAAGAGATTTCCTATGTAGTCGATAGGGCGTCAGTTGTGCCATAATATTCTTTGTAGGCGTATTGGTGGCCGTCTTCAATTGGTTTCATTTACTTGTCGATTATCTCGAACGAAAGATTATCTAAAATTCTTGCCTAATGGGTGTAACTGCAATAGGTCGAAATGGTTTTGGCTCCTCAAAGCTGGGATTTCTCACTTTTGGCACAAGAGTAACATATGCAGTTTTCCATGATTGAGGACTTATTGATTTAAGATTTCTGAAAAGATTTTTGAATACATATTAATTCACTGAATTCTGTGAAAAGCCAGGCGGGAATGTTACTGGGTCCTGAAGATGTTGTCGCTTTTATTCTGGTCAAATATTGATTTCTCTTTTCGGGATATCAGCAATGTTAAATTCAATGTCCATATTAAGGTCAGAGTTGAATCTAGTGAAGAAGTTGTTCATGCGTTCAGCTTGTTCAATCGAAGGTAGTTCTTGAGAGGATTCTTCTTTACTGAGATAGTTGACAAATTTATAATTTACAATTCTTATAAATCCGTATTTAATTGCTTTTCTTTTTCTTTAAGGGATTTTATGGGACTTTTCGCCACAATCCTGGAGGCATGGGGATTAAGGATTAATCAATGTGTGTTTCGTGCATTGTTCAATGAGGAATTCAATATAACTATCACATGTATCTGCCATATCATCAAAGGAGGTATCTTTAGTCATATTATCCCAGTCAGTTGATTTTAGCTCTTCAAGAAGACTTGTTTGTCAACAGTTTTTGTATTATTTTCATTATTGCCATTAATGTTATTGGAGAACTGAAGTTACTGGTTTTCTAATAATGATAAAATAAATTTCGCTAGATCTCGGAAATGCATATCACGGCATGGTCAGCTAGCTTCTTGGTATCGTTAATATTCAGTCGCCTAATTACTTTAATATTAGAATGATCATTTATTGTGTTAGTCTGAATTATAGCGATATTGTGATGATGACAATATGGTAGCTGTAGGAGAGGTATTGTTTGATAAAAGATGACCGCACGACCGTAGTATGTACATATTATTCAGGCGGAGATTTATGAAGTTATCATTCACAATCATATTATATTTATAAGTAAAGAGGTCGACGTCTGTACAATATTATAATATTCACGGTTTTCCAGTAGAATTCGTATGAAATTTTATTTAACAATTGATCTAAACCAATATTGATCAATATTGATTCGCGGCAAATAAGCTTTCCTCTGGGGGATATGCAGCGCTGTTATAGTACTATTAGTACTATTAGTACTATTAGTACTATAGTACTGTTATAGTACTATGCAAATAGACAGTGTCCATCCATAGGAGATTTGATGATAGGACGACAGTTGTTTATACAACTACTGTATGTACGTAAGGAGCGTGTAAGGTGGCTGAGGCACGGCAGATGTCTACTGGGTTCAAAATTATTTGTAAGCAATTTTTGGGGGATGGTGCTGGAACGTTTTTTAGTGCTGTAATAAACAGATTTCCTGTGATCAAATTTAAATGCTCTATGTTTATCACTTAATGGTCACTTTTATTATCAGAAGTGTTGATAGAATACTATTCACGGTTAAACTACCACAAATTTTCATTGAAAAGCCTTACTGATTAATCTTTCTATCCTGACAAGTATCTGACATTTAAGAGAATAATATCCTTTGTGTATATAATTTATAATTTTGGATAGCTGGCACATTGAAATGGATTGATAAAGAATAATCCACAGAAATTCAGAATTTAGAGATTAAAGATAAAATTCTGCTCCATGCGGACTTTCAAAACCGAAAGCAATTGTAGATGGATGTTTGAACTTTTTAAAACATTTTTACTTTATTGCTGAACTTTAATAATTCTTACTGTGAGAAATTGATATTTAACACTCTTCCATAAAAAATATTAAATTCACTTTAATGTCACTTGCTTGCCGTTTTCACCCAGAAACGTTCCATTCTCGGTTTTATTTTCAATTCCAATCCAACATCCCTCAAAATATCTGTCATAATGGGCCATTTTCATCAACCATGCCTAAAAATTCAAGACTTTTCCACCATATACAGTAGTTACAGTTACACCATAGTTACAGAATTCCAATTCTTGTTAAGTACGTAGATATTTGTGTATCGATTTTCTGATACGAAGTGATAGAAAATCTTATCTCCACAAACATAAATTAGCAAAGTTCAAATTATCTAAATTATAATGACCACCGAATAATTCGTTTACCAAATGAAAGTGTACAAAAGAGCACTTTTTAATGATATTATGAAAATATGTTAAATATTTCCAACAATTATTTCGAGAAGTTAAAAATATTTTTTATTAAACAATTTTCTTACAGAACGTAGAGTTTCAAAAATGTTTGTTATCGACATTCCCACACTATCACAATATCGTTCGCCTTCTCTATATGTCACTCTTTTATTCCTATAAAAGAGATAACTTTTGTTTCCAAATGTGCCGCACTTATATCCTGAAATAATGAAACACGCAATAACCTTCAATTTTAGTCATTAGTGATGTTAATTAAGTGATAAAATTTAACGAGGAACAATTTAACTGAGGAACAAAGTTATATTTTATTTTAATATTTATATTTTGAATTCTTCAATTAATTTTAATAAATGTATCTGACAGGTCGTATTTTATACAAAATGAAAGTAAAGTCCAAGTCTAATTCATGCCATAAATAAATTGTGTTAGATGATTAGATATTTCCGATTTGAAAAAGTATTAATGTGAACAAGAAAATTCGATTATCTCTATCATTATAGAGTATAGTATATTATGTACATAGATTGTTATGTTAGAATTTTGAATTAAAACTCTTTTCTGCTAAATTTTTCAATTCTGCTTTATTGGGCCAACCGGTTAATTGGACCAAAATTGGTTTTCCCAACGTGGATTTCACTGTGATTTCAGATGAATTATTTAACATGTCTGACTTTTTTTTACTACTTTGTCAATGATTATCCACCCCCATATGCCTTTAATTTTCGATTACTTATTTATTATCGCCTAGATGAACAGATTCATATTTTAATTGAATATTTTAATAATAATAAATCATGCTGAATCGAGGGATATAAAACCATTATTTACACGGCAAATTTGTACATTAATTGAAGTATAAAATATAGAGTAATAATCTATTGTATTTAATGCAATTTGAACAATAAAATGTAAATAAAATCAATTCTTATTTACAAAGCTTCAAAAACAACACCTCGTGAAAGTATATAATTTATGCCAATACTTACCGATTCTTAATAAATATTTTGAATCGGGTGTGTATCGCTATATGCTATATAAGGATAACTATCAACAATAATTCTTATTAATGGATAATATGGTATCCTGGACCAGAACTAGCCAGAAGGTCTGAACGGCAAACTTATCACTAATTGGTGAATGCCTTTACGATTGTCGAAATTTTGTCAATTACTGAAGAATAGGAATTATCATTAAATAAACGTTGTCTTTTTAAAATGTTAAATTTTATCGGTTTATTCAAATATCTATAGCTGATTCTCAGTTAATAAGAAAAATAAGATATTCTTTTCAATCCAAATTTTCAATAAATAATTAGATTCAGCTGAGAAAAGATATCCAAGCAGACAACCGAGATTTTATTTTTCTCTTTGTAGATGATTTAATGATTTAAGTTTTTTATGTATTTTGATCTTTCTCAAAATAAAATAAAAAAGATACCCACAGTTATAGGTATCAACATATTCCGTTTACTTCAACCGATCAGTATCAGCCGATTTTTGCCTGTTAAAAGCAAAGTGTACCTACGTTTTAATATGAGAGAACATTTTAGGTAGTATAGAAAGGTTCCTATATCATAACAAAATTTAGAAAATCTTTAAATAATTAAATTAAAATAAAAGACTTGGCGAAATTAAAAGCAGAAAATTATATCTAGAATGACAAATTTTAAATAAAAAGTGAATTTAAACGAATTAAAAATCTGCAATTATTGTATTAATATCAGACATATAAGTAAGCGCTTGATGTGGGCAGTGGGGCGCTTAATCGATAGACTCAGACGCAACAATATGTGCATCAAGTACTGAGCAGTAAATCATACCTAACCAGCATTCTACTCCTATATGTTCTGTGGAGTTAGGCAAGTTTGGATATAAGTAAAGTATAAGTAAACATAAATGACAGACAAATATTAAGTTTTAGAGTATTATTACTTTTCTACTTAGAAACATTCAAAGTTTAATTTATCATTTTTTAAATTTATCATATTTTTAATTCCTTCAATTCCAACTGAAATTGACCTCCCAATATCGATTTGAATACCTATTTGAAAACTTGTGTGACCATAATTCATTTACCAAATTTCCAAATAAACTTTTTAGAGGTATAATTACACTTGAGAATATTATTATATGAAACCATTTTCTTCAATTTCATAATCTTAAAATTTCCGATAAGTAATGCAAATTAGTAATGGCGGCGGTGGCTATTTTTTAATAGGCCTACAGTAGAATACAGCAGTGAGGTATCTTGTCATATTAAGTATCTTTGAATTCACCATTTGAAAATACTAATTTATGGAAGAAAAATCGTATACCTTGGTATTGCAAAACACATTCAAAAAATTATAAGGCAATTAAATATCTAAAATGCAACCGAGACATCATTATAACTAAAGCTGATAACTGAGTGTACTTAATATTCTATACAGAAAGATCAATATAACACTCGTATCAAAAACGTATCAAAGAAAGATACTTATCCAGAAGTTGATGACTGCCTGATTAACTTAGTAAGTGAAGAAATTAAACTGTTAATGACACTTGTTTTCTTAAAGAACGAAATTTTCTATCTTCTAAACCCTAAATACAAAACATCTATCAGTAATCCACAGGTAAGTGTAACTAATTCAGAAGACTATTCCAAAGCTTCAAAATCATATTTTCAAATCTTCAATATTCAGTACATATGTAGATGCTTGTTGCTATGCAATATTAATACCCATATAGCATATCTGGAATACAGTATCTAGAATACAGTATCTAGAATACAGTATCTAGAATGCAGTATCTAGAATACAGTATCTAGAATGCAGGCAATCGGACACTAAAATGTTTGACGGAGTTTTACTCTCCATCCTTGAATATCCACCCTTATGTTAAAATTTCATCAAAATCGAAGAAAGTTAAAAGGGCATTATCGGGGTCTAACAAATTTTCTAGTGGTTGCTATACGATTGTGGCTTCCCTAACAACCGGACAACAAATGGACAACGGATTTTTACTTCAGTCACAAGTCACTACTATAGGTGCAAAATTTCATCAAAATCGATGAACGGGGCATTATCGGTGCTTACAGTGGTCTGAAGAAGAAGAAGAAGAAGAATGACGAAAAAATGCGATTTTATTCATTCATATCTTTTTATCTAGTTAACATATCTTAATGAAATTTCTCCATGTCTTAGTATGGCATATGACACCTTGCATGCAAATTTTCAAATCATTTCGTTAATTTGGGGTCTCTCTAGAGAGGTGTACGAAAAATCGACCATTTTCCACACACCTATATAGCTAAGGCGCTATAGGCAAGTAAGCAAATACAACAGCAAATAAGAATAGTAGACTCAATATTAATTTTTTCCATATTTCAAGGCATTGATTTCACAATCATTCAAAGACCACAATCTTTTCAAATGTCAAACACCACATCCTAATCTACTTAGATCACTTATCCGTTTCAATAGTAATCAATCCAATCCTCAATTAAAAAGTGTCTCAAATCTAAATGTAAAACATTTAACATTCTCATTGAAGCTAAAGTAGGATTAAATATTAATGAACATTTTATTCATTTTAATGCTAATATGTCTTATAATTCTGATATTGTTATTTATGTTATGTAATATTTTGCAATGGATTTGATTTGCCATTTATTTTGCCATTTATGGGGGAGAAACCTGCAATCCTTTAAATGTGCGTATTAATTTACATAGGAATCAAATAATACGGGAACAATATAGTTTTATAAACATTTCTAAACATGTAAGAGTCAGTGGTAATTGTGAATTTAAAGTAATTACAATATGTAAGAAGACAAGTTGAAATGTATTTCATTCTTACTTTAAATCCTATAAAATATAATTTTCGAATTAAATATGTACATATCTGTAAATAAATAATTTTTCCATTATTTAATCGATGATTTCTTAATCACATTACTATATATGTACTTTGTTTTTAGTTTAATATGTACTTACATACAATATTATAAAGAGATACTTCTATGCGTTTCTATAAATGAGTAAGAACACAGACGTATAGACCTGACCTGTTATCGTATTTGTCAGTACAAGTGAGTAATTCCGATTACATGTTTCTTCTGTTTCGCAAGTCAACGAATCAGATTCGCAGACTACATTTTTTATATCATCACAGTTGATATCACGCCATTTATCATCATTATAATATCCAATAATGACACAATCTTCATAATTCACAGATTTTTTGTTTGGTCTATCAGGACCCCAATTACTGTAAAAAAATGGATAACTCGAACAGTATTTCAAATTTTCAAGTTTTAACAACAAAATAGTTTGAGAGCAACATAACCATGATTGATCAGTATTAAGAGTATGCGATATAGTAAGTCAGTAAGTAAGTAAGTGTTTATTTTGAATAAAAGCATTTGACGTGTCTAAGTGCTGGTAGTACATATGTACATGGTTAAGGAATATTTGGATAGAATAACTTAAAATTTACAAAGATAAAAGGCATTCGATAGGCCTTAATTAATTGTTATCAGTAATGTCATGATTTAAGATTATAGTTCCATGAGGGATGAAAAAGTTCCGTCTTCAGCTTTATATGAAAATTCCACTTTAAGTCATCTTGGATGATTAGTCTAAAATACATACGTACTTTGTTTTATTTGTATTTTCAATAGGTTCACCATTTATATTCAGATTTAATTGGTGTTCGCATTTATGGACACTGAAGTCTAAAGAATGTGTCTTTTTATGTTTAAAGTTAATTTGTTTGTATTCAGCCATTGTGATAAGTTGCCTAGGACTAGGTTCGCTTCTTCCATGTCTATGGATGTTTTTGCTGATATGAATAAACTTGTGTCGTCGTCGAAGAGGTTTATTTCATTGGTACGAGCTAGGGACTTGATATCATTTATGCATAAGCATGTATATGTATAAAGGTTGGTCCTAATACACTGCCTTGTGGCACTTCGTATTTGATATTCTTTTCAGAGGATTTTGTGTCATCTATGTGTATAGTTCTGCTAGTGAGGTAACTTGTGATAAGCCTGTTATATAACCCAGAGATACCATAAAACTTCCGTTTATTCGTTAGTATGGAGTTATCAATACTGCCTTTTGCAAGTGAATGAACAGACCAATGATCTTATTTTTCTTTCTGCGTTCTTCTGGATGACTTTATTGTTATTGTATAAAGATCGAGCATTTTGTAGAGCAAGAACTAGATTAGAAGACTTAGGTAGATTTAGATTGTGAGCGAGGCTTAGTCATTGACGAAGTTCGATGCGACCATGTTTAATGATCACGTCTTCACCATTGGAGCGACGTCTTCGCAATTCTTCAGTCAAAGCTTTTTGTTCTGCTAGTTGTAATCTGGTCATATCGGGGTTGATGAATACATTAGCGAAATCATCACTAGGCTCCAGGTTACCTAAATCTTTCGCCTTTTTTAACACTTTTTCCTTGTCTTTGAAGTTCGTGAAGGTCACTACAATAGGTCTGTATTTATTTAGGTTTTCTTTACCGATACGTTTCATACTGAATATATTAATGGATTCTGAATTCAACCCAATTTTCGAAGCAATTTTATTGACTTTCGTCAAATCATTAATTTCATTTGTATCGTTGACATTGAAAACTACGAGGTTGTTTTTCCTAGCCTCGCGTTCTTTTTCATCGATAATAACCTCGCGTAAACATATTGAAGGTGGATGAGCAGTTGACCCTGTGGTCGCAGTGCGCAGCAATGGTCGGTTTAGTTTCTAGTGTAGCAATATGCTCAGCTTGAGAAGCAACCGTTAATTTAAAAGAGTTAATCTCAGCCAGGGTGGAGTCGTTGGCAAGAGTCAACTTTTGCCAACAACTATTCACTTCAAGTCTGAGTTGGTCGTATAGTCTTTTTCAACTGATTCAATCCGAGTAGTAAATATAGCTGAGAGCTCGTTAATCTTACGGTCAAATAATTTTTCTATCGATTGCAAGGTGAGTTGACTATGTGTTGTAGTAGCAGGTGGTTCAGAGTTCCGTCTGACTTTGATAGTTTTAATTAAATCGATTAATTTGGGTTTACGCATTTTGGCGATTGCGTCATCAGTTAGTTCAAGAGTGAATGAATATCCACGAATGAAGCCGACATGATAATAACAAGTTAGAAGCAATAGGCAGTAAGTAGGTAGATGTTTCACTTCAGTGATGGTGATAGCGGCACAGCGCGGCAGGGACGTTCGATCCAGTGAATCACACGAATGCTGATTGGTTAATAATGGCAATGGGAAAGTTGAAGAACAATAGAAGTGCTGGTCGAATTGAACAAAGGATCAACACTTTTGAGCAATTTTACAGGTGGAACTTAGATGCAAAAATAAATAGCACAGCGATACAATAACAGGGTACTTTCATGTCTATGGAGGAGTTATCAGCATAAAATTTTGGGTGAATCCGGTGGAGATGCCTAATTTTGGGACATTATGTCCAGCTACACTGTTTTTTTATTTTTTGACATAATTTTTTTAAAAAGCTGACATATTTCTGTAAATGTGCCTATGTAAAAATGTTTTTGGTTTTGAGTTTAACCAGCAAAAATATTAGTTTATGAATTACATACGTAATGATGAAAGGGGGGGTGTGTCTCTTGGAACACTCACTTATTTCAAGATAGTTGTTATTGGAGAGGTATGTATATGTTTTTATATTTTTAAAAAAAATTTTAATGAGACAGACCAGCTTTTGAGATATTGATAAGTTAGACCTTTGAAGTATATTTGAAAAAAATATAATATTATAGATACGTCTTCCATGTTAAACGTTTTAAAATTTATCAAATTTTGTAACTTCAGGGACGCCATATATACTCGTACAAGGTTATCCAAACAATTAAAGAACCGCACTTTTTAAAACGAACGGTTTAGAAGTCAGGTCTATTAGCAATTTCTTTTGATAAAACTGCTTTGTTATTTTAGATATGTAGAATAATTACTGATAAAAGGGTAAAATGAACAGCACGTTTATGTAACTTGCGGTACGGTACGTGGGGTCTATATTTGGTGGAATTCTATGACATGTTAGTATTTTTCTATATCAACAATTTAATAACAACAATAATGGCTTTATTTGCACCACAGACCATGATCGGTGATACATGGACAATAATAAAAAGAGTGAAAACACAAGGAACATAGCAGTATACACTACGAGACTATA
>JAYJLU010811456.1:0-11356 GCA_036873645.1 Minona dolichovesicula
TGAAAAAAAAACGTTTTCAAAGAAAATGACCTCCGGAATTGAATATTTTAAATTCCAGAGCGATCGTGTATCAGATGACAATAATAACGGAAGCATATAATGAACAAGTCACCTCATCGTATCCACGTAACCAAATTCTTGGAGTTTGATAATATTTGTCGTAAGTAATACTAATATCTGAAAGAGAAATCATAATCGGTTTATAAAACATTTGCTAATAAGATATTGAAGACAACAAAGTCATAATTCTACAGAAAAAATAAGATAATTTTATATAATCGGACGAACCATAAGTTCGAGTATGTAAAATATTATCATTTTCCTTTTGTATTTGAGAAGCAAACGGCTTCTCAATGATTTTAGGTTGAATTAACGTCGCCTCATCTCGTTCATCTTCTTCCAGGTTCGGATCCTCGAATTCATCTTGATCCGGAATTTCACCAACTGATTCAGAATCCGAATCTTCCTCGTTGCAAGAGACAAAAACGGAAGAATTTGCAGGTTTCTTAATCGAATAATTCAATATTAGGGGAGAAGAAATGACAATATATCGTTAACAAAATCGAATAAATGCGTTAATGTTTCGTATCCATAGCATTGACATAGTACATACAGTATGTTTTGGGGAGTCAAACAAAGACTATAAATGTTGAACTTTGTGAACCTAAAGTCATTTATCGAACACCAGGAACAAACGAGTCAAAAGTTAAAATCAAGATCAAAACAAGTAACAAGATCAAATTAAATAGTGATAACATACCGATATTAAAAGAGACGATTCGTATAAATCGCAATAGGGATCTTTAATTTCTGGAATATCCTCGATATTCTCAATCTTATGAGAACTGTAAGTGTTGATCCAACCACCTATAATATCGCGCAGATTAAGTGAAATACTTCATCCAATGTCGAATCAATTTTAGCACGACTATTCAGAATATACAAGATACCTTCATTATCATATTCAACTTCAGTGTGAACAGCATCACCCAATTGTCTAAAACGCTTTAGCGAAGGAACTATAAAATAATTGTTTCGATTTTAAGAAGAGTAAACACAAATACTGTCGGAGTTTAATGTATAATAACTGTGATGAAAAGGAATAAATATTCATATTCAAAAACTATTTAGGATAAGGACTCAACAAGAATGATCGTAAACATTTATTTTCAGGAATGATAACGTATTATCAATGAATTACATGGGTAGCATGCATAAATGGTCTTCAAAAAATTGTCAATAACAATTCGTACAAATAATCGGGAAAAGAATAAACTGAATAAAAAATATGGAACCGTTTCTAGTCATCAGAAATTGCTTTTTATCAGGCAAAAACGCCCGACAGTACCGAGAATCACCTCCTTCCCTATGTAAAATCAGATCACTATTTTATGATTTATAGCGATAACGACTGAATACTCACTACTCTTCAAGAAATAACTAACCATGTCAACTTTTGCTGTTTGTATCAGTGTTATGCTTTTTTACTTATATACGCTTCAAGAAAAGTCCACAGGTTTGAGTCACTGAAATAACAAACCATGTCTATGTACCACATTTGAAAACGAGTTCATCTCCTGCTTTGATAAACTCTTCTGGTGTCAACACACCCTTCTAAACACATATATTGGCAACAAATCAAAATGAACTTCATTGAGTAAAATATTAAATGGATGTACAGATATATCGAAATTTACCACAATTATAAACAATCTATTATGAATTCACGGAAACTAAAGCCGCGCAAAATCTGATTATGGGTGGCTTATAACACCTTGACATGAAATATTAAGAGACAAACCTTAGAAGGCACAACGCATTAACAAGAAAAAACAATCTTAGGTGTTTATAATAAAATTTTGGACTGAATCTATATATTTCTAAACCGAGGAGAAACACACTCAAACCCCCGTCTAAGCTGTAAGATTTAACCAAATAATCTATACGTGTTAATATTTTAAGATCTTTATGTTAATGCTTCTGTTCAAGGATAAACAATCTTGTATTGTTCAGAATATTTATAGCAATAAAAGAACTGTGAGTCCTCGAAACAAACATTTAAAAATTGCGATTGCTTCAAAATTGGAGTCAGATAGTCCCCAACAGACAACATGAGGCTTTGAGCTCCTTTAGTTATAGAATCCAATGTCATGCTGTACCAATGTATTATATGCAAGTTATTTGCTGGTACTCGTTCCGTTCCCCCATTATTTAGGGTTTTATGTATACAAATATACCAGAAATATCATTTGAAATTATATTATACCAAATTGATATAATACAATCAATTCCCGTTTGCTAATTTTTTTAAACATAAGCATAAATGCCATATACACCAAAATCATATCTCACAGTTACAAACTGGAAACTCTCTATAAGCTTGACCAATATGGAAATTTGTAATATTTCGGGAAAGTGTTTAAGTCGTTTGAGATCAGAGTATGTAAGTATAACCCTCGATGGTAACCAACAATGGAAAAGGTAGATTTGGAATCCGGGACAAAACCTAAATTCTTTTGAGGAGACTATTTATGCTTGATTTCAAAGAAGAATAAGCAAATAATCGGTGTGTAAATTATCATTTCTATTCCTTTCATTTTACCAGGAGAGCATTACTCATCAATACAACTGAAGCATCACATTATCTGCTTTTGAAAATCAAATATTGCTAAAAACTATTTTGACTCATATCGCGATCTCTTAAAAAAAGATTCAGATTGATGAAACCTCTTGTTCATATTAATAAGTTTTTGTAACAACAGTCTCCATGTGCGCACTTTTAAAATGATATTTACTATTGTAGTAGTATTATATCAATTTGGTCTAATATAATTGTACCTATAAATTACTCATATGTTTAGTTTGCTCATAACTAGTAAATGATACACAGAATATTTACAGAAACTGTTTCTTAGTAAATTATATTCTTCATATAGGCCAAATTTAATGTCCTAAAAATACGTTTTATGCGGGTTATATATCTGATTTTTAAACAAATGTTTTATGTTGAAACAATGCTAATTTGCAACTATGAATTGCTTCAATCTAAAGAACTACTTCTATTATTTTGAATCATCGAAATGTTTGAGAGACAGTGAATGTTTTTGATTGTTCATGTTTTACAGCATTTGAACAGTTTATGTTTTGGTGGCTCATATATAGAATGCATTTTAGTATTTAATACTTGTAAAATTGCAATATCATAGACTAATAAATGTTTATACGACTTATTATACCTAATTAAAGAAATAACCTGGCCTGAGTTACATATCCTAGTTTACTGTATTTGACATTTAGACGTACTTATATGGTACCATATTTCGTTTTAAATAATTTTCATTCTGGGGCGTGTCATAATCCAAGGAAAGCACTTTTTCTAATAGATTGCAATATTCAAAGCTTAAAGGATTTAGGTGAATAGTTTCCTTTTCTGAAAGAATACCAAGTTTGTGTTTAACAATTTAACAATATCTCTATCAAAGCAATTAATGAGATCTTTCAAGAAAGACTTACACAATCATTTAGTACTTTCTACAAAACCTTAAGGGATTTGTGTTCACTGAATGATATCTATAACGCTAACAAAGTATTTCGGAGCACGATTTAGTAATTTCGCCTATTGGATATTGGAGTAAAACAAACTGGATCAATGACAGCTTTATCTAGACGGCTTCTGGGTTCCCAGTGATCTATTGCTTGGGCACAGATATATTAAATTCAGGGCCGAACTCTTTTGTTGATGAGCGAAAAAATGAGCTCGATGGTATCAATCTATTGGTTTTCAAAGTTTCAGTATCGCTTAATAAGTATCTATGTCTTAAATTTTCCCCTTTAGTTCTATTAGTTTGACTACAGAATAATTGATATTTCTATTTTGGATAAGCGTAGGTGACGATCTCAGGAATAGTACATCAGAGCATAAGATCTTCTGTTTGGTGCAAATTTATTTGAAACTCGAAAACAAGATGGTGTTTGATTTATACACTCATCAAGAAAACAGCGATTTGCCATAAATAAATTTGTTTTAGATCGTCTATGTATCTCTTCCAAGAAGATTTGCCTACCTCATGTCGCCTTGTGATACAAATGTTTTCTTTGTTTTAATTTTTTTAGCAATAATAAAATTCTTCTGGAAAAATATTTTGATAAATAAATTGTAATTCCGTATTTCCATGAAATAAATTCTTCAAAATAATCCCAACCGTAAATATAACCTCAGAGGAAAGCGACATTTAAAGTAATTATTTGTTTATTGTCAAATAATTGATTTTGCTTTTATATTTGAAATATAGCGTTGCTATCATAAACCTAAACCACCATTTTAATAACACATTTAAAAAATACTTACTGCGGTGGTCATATAAGATCGAATTTAGGTTGCATTGGATATGATGTATTGGTAATATCGCGAAAACAAGTAAGCATAAAACATGTTGTTTTGAGACAGAACAGCTTGGCGCCTTTGAGTTACTAGATGATATATGGGCGCACTTTTAAAGAAGTGGGCAGACATATATAAAATTTATTCAAGTTTTTTTTTATGAATTTGTAACAATAAATGAAAACTACAAAACCGGTCAATATTATGCTTTACTCTATCAACAACAATGACAGAGTGTATAAATTAAATAGATTTCAGAGAAGTTTATGTTCTTCGCAAATAAACACGGTTTTACAATAAATAGATTTCAAAAAGAATCATTTACACATTTCATTTTCTGTAAAAGAGTATCAGATGTTTTAATAGAAGATGTTTGATTTAAAAATATACATGTTAATTTTTTGTCTGCGGGAGTTTTGTTTTGTAAGGTTAGTAAGTATATATCCAGTATCAATATATATATATCTCTTGGCATAAGTTGTTAATAAATATACTGTAACTTGCACGCATATTCTTTGTAATAGTGTTTTAATTCATCATCAATTTCTGCATTTTTTAAACTACATCTTCTACATTGGATTTCAATCTTTTTATGTATCTGCAATGTGAACTGCTTAAATCTAAAAATTACTTGTTTAAGTTATAGTTTTTGTTTTCGAAGTCGATTTTAAAGCGATTTAATTTCCACATAACTACAATGGCTTTAATCTGCTCGTCTAACAATTAAAAATATACGGCCCGCAGAAAAGTACCACTTAGGCGAGGTAAAAATTAAAATCCAATAAATGAGATGATTTATAAAAATCGACATTTTGGCAGCCTAAATGAAAACTTTTTTATAAAAAACAATGAAATCCGAGATAAATGTTTCATGTTAGAAAAAGTGTTTTAATAAAGATTCGAGAAAATGTTCGAGGAATTCCTAGATTAATAATTGGGTGTTTAAAGAAATGCTCAAAAAAATTAGAGACAAATGTTTGGATGCTTGAAGGAGTAATATCAAAAAATTAGTAATAACTTCTAAGATTACTATATCACTCTTTAGGTGTAATTTTCTTCATTTCTATAGAGCTGTTATCCTAAGGAAAGCTTACACAAACCGTGAAGGAACATCTGTGGGCTCTGGATATAAAGAAAAATTTTAAGATGTAGTTCAGTTTGTGTGTGGTGTTGATGGTGTGTATTTCCTGAGTACAATGCAGAATATTGTCATGTTAGTTTGTCATCAATTGGAAATATCAAAGCTAAAAAGACTGGTATGATTAAGTTTTTCTCTTAGACAAAATTGCAGCAGATCGCTGACCAATACTTTAGGTTCTCGATAATCAGCGACGTAACAAAAACCCTAGACGGTTATCGGGGCATTATACATGGTCCAATAACCAATTTGTACTAAACAAATCTTTGAAATCTTGCAACAATACAAGGACGTTTAAACTCCGCTAAACATTTAAAAAATTGGTTTATTTGACATTGGAAACAGCAAAACATGTAATTCAGCGTTTAACCTATGTTACATATAAACGAAGATATTTATAAAAGCAAAATATTTTGTATCTTTAATATGCTGGATGTAATTTTACTAGTCGGCATTTTTCGTGCCTAACAAATTTGTGTGTGACGCCAAGCAGTGTTAGTCATTTGCTAAACATTAAACCTGTTATCGACTAGGATGCAAATTTTCTTAATCATATCATTAAATCATATCACCTAAACGTTCATTTTTGTTATATTGTCAATTTAAAATGTAATATCGGTTGACGTTCATGTTTTAATATCATTTGGGAACAGGCAGCGATACTCATGTGCTAGTGTTTTACGATTGTAATTCTATGTATACATATATAATAAAGTCCGAATCATTATAGAAACTATATAAAATACGTATCGAACATAAACTGAATGGTGTGTTGTTCACCTCATGTTAAGTACTTCTACAAAGCTCTTCTCTTTAATAAGTGCATATTAAAGTAGCAATTTCATCAATTATATGTCCTATGTACAACATATGTATGTTTGTTTTTACCGACTCGAGTCTGAATATAATCTTTTGATATCTTTTTGTCGTTGCTGTTGACTATAATTGCGTTTATTAATATAAATGGAGTTTTGCTTTTTGTTATTGCACTTTTGAAAAATATAAACATTAAGTACATATCTCGCTAAAGTGAAAACCTCTTTGGATATTAAGTTTTCTTTCGCAAAAAAAATTAGAAAGGAATTTTAAAAATTCGAGATAATAGTTTTATTTTATAATTCTTTGGCATATTAAATTGTAGATAATCATAATTTTAAAGCCCTAAATAATGTACGACTTGGTATGTTAAGTTCGTCTTTGTCAATATCAAGTCGGGACTATTAAAGCACTTTGGGTCAGTATTTGTCCGTAAACAATCACTAATTATTTAGCCACTACATGACTTGTATCTAATATATATAACGGCTGTAATTAAGTATTTGAAATAATTTATAGTATTTTAAGCAAGTGAAGGTATTTTGATTTAACCAGCTTTCCGAAACCAATGGTATGTTTAGTGTCTTTGTGAACAACAGACATTTATAAATAGAGCCATTCTGAATTTTTACAACAATCTGTGTAAACGTGTAAATATTGGGCATATTCACAGAAAACCGAACATTTTGTCCCCTGATTGGAAATCGGAGCGTAACATATATCCCTGTTAGTAACTCAATGCACAACATATTGACACTGAATTACTATCACACTAGGGCCGTTGGTCCCCAATAAGTTATTTTTAGATCCGATAAATCATCTTTCAACCTTAAATATTTGTTAAGTAGATCTCAGCTTAAGCCGAAATTAAATTATTGATTATGAACAACATTATTAACTAGTTAGTGGTAAATATTGGGCATAACCTTTAATGTATCTCATAATGAGAGAAATATGCTTTTTGATTCAGATCAATTTGAGATTCCTGCTCCTGTTCTTTATCTGTACACACGCTGTTGTATATGGCGGTACGTTTCATTTAGGACAAAATTTTATCGTTTTATTTAAAATCATTAGCGAATAAACCTGTATATATTATATTGATCGCAATACACTTTAATCGGAAAGAATTTTAAAATTTTAGGTTATAGTAAAACGGAAAGTTTGCTCATATACAATTTAACAATTTTTCATATTCTATCAACTTAAGTATGCGTTTTGTCTATGTTTATTTATGTGGATATGATCAAAATTTATTTGATTCAATATGTAAATTTTGTTTGTAGGGTATAATTTTGTTAGCTCTCTCAGCAACAATAATTCAATTGCCCAAAATACTATCAAATCTGAAAGTTACTTTGAATACGCTTTTGGGGAATGGGGCGAACAATTTGTTGTAAATTTCAATATTACAATCATGAATAAGTCTGTCAGTTTTGAAATCTTTGGCCGCTCAGGATTTATTACTTCTTTAGATACATCTGTTAGTTCATTGGAATGTTTGTATAGTTTTGTTTAGTGTATCAGATTATTAATGCTTTATATTTACTTAGGGAACTTTTTCCTGCGGTTCGAAATTCCAGAAAGTAAATCCATTACGTACGGGAGATTGTCTTACCATGAACGTGTCAGTGCAACACGACAGTCTAAGCGTTGTTTACAAAAAAAATGACATCGTTTTTCACAACTGCACTATTGAGAAGGCGTATCGAGATATATATTTCAAAGCTACGCTTTACGATGGATCCAAAATTGAAATTGTTGATTCTGGTACATTTACCTTACCTATATTGATAAATTTATTTATTCTATATATTATATATTTCATTAGACCTTCGATTTCGATCTTTCATCAGCAACAATGGAAGTAAATTGTCTACAGTTGGTACATCATTCCAGTTGCCCATATATTTTATTATCAGTGACCAGGATCCCACTATTGTATTAAAGGTATCGAAATTACCCGCCGATCGTGTGATGATGTTTATTTTGCGGGGTGAATCTGGAGATGTGTTTAGTGTAAGAAATAAGGTATGATTTGTTTTAATCGTTTTGTCGAATCTTGACAAGAATTGAATTGTGGATTTAATTATCGGTCATTTGTGCTGTATCGAATTTAAACCTATATTCTAAAATTTTATTTAGGGCCCTGGATTCTGTAACCGCCTTCCGATTACTGCAAAAGAATTCTTTGAAGGCGCCAAACTCAAATTCCATATAAACAAAACCAATACATCCGCAAAAATACAAATGTCAACAGTTGGTGGTTCAACATTCAGTTGTTTTGTGAACATTTCCGGGCCATTGTATTTTATCGTGATAATTTTGGGAAATTCTTCAATTGAAATTATTGGTTCAGGTAAAAGTTTTGAACAAAAACTCTATTTATAATTACTTATTAAATTTAGATTTTGTTGTCAAACAAAACGCAATGCATATCGTTGATTTTTAATAATTGGTTCAGTTTGAATATTTACAGAAAACCGAACATTTTGTCCTCTGATTTTAAATCGGAGCATAACATGTTATCACGGCTAGTAACTCAGTGCACAACATATTGACACTAAATTACACTAAGGCCGTTGGTTTCCAATAAGTTATTTTCAGATCCGATAAATCATCTTTCAACCTTAGATATTTGTTAAGTAGATCTCAGCTTAAGCCGAAATTAAGTTATTGATTATGAACAACATTATTAACTAGTTAGTGGTGCAACACATTTTTGCATGTGAGGGTCTGTTTGGTTTAATACAAAATTTCAACACTGAAGAAAATTTTATTCGCAATACAAAAACATTTTTTACTGGTATTAAAATATAAAGTTGCATGTTAAACGACTGAAATTAACTTTACAAGCATACCACTTACTTTATTTGTTTAGATCCGATTGTTTCTACTCTAACAAGTCGAGGTTTGTTTAAACTGATTTGTTTAACCTATATACTAGTACTAAGTTAAAGTTGCAAATTTTGACTGTAGTCTAGCAATATACATAACACATGATTTGTTTAGATTTGGTTGTTTCTATTTAAACAAATCGCGGTTTATTTAAAACCCGATTTATTTAAACTCTTTAATAATGCTGAAATTAAAGTTGCATGTTAAGACTGTAGTTTTCCCACAAACATATAAAAATATTTATGTGTAGATTCAATTGGTACTACGCCAACAAGTCGAGGTTCGTTTAAACTGATTTGTTTGAATTGTGCAATGGTGCTAAAATTAAAGTTGCGTATTGAGATTGTATGTAGTTTACCTCACCGAATTTATGTTTAGATTCGAATGTTCCTACTCCAACAAATCGAGGTTTGAAATATTAGTTTGAAATTTTCTAAAACAAAAAATATAGAGCAAAACTAAATTTATCTCCGTAGATCTTAAAATCGTCCCAGTATTGTAGCGAAATTTGACATATTTCTGTACTGGTTAGTTATCGCGCTTGGTTAGTTATAGCTACATGACAAAAAACTTAGATGGTTTTGGGGTCTCTAATATTTTATATCCTCTGATAACCAGTTTTATCACAAAAACACTAGTACATATTACTCTTTTAAATAATATTTACCTATTGAAACATGTTCCGAACAATTTGAATCTCTTGATCTACAGGAACAATGGGTTAGGATGTCAGTGGATGTGTTGTGATTTTATTGGTATCGTTCATATTTTTGCTTGATCACAAGAAAATGGCATCTTAATTAGAAAAATCTCCGCGTGTATCCTAATTTTCTTCTGTTCCTTTTTCCATCCATGGATGTTGTTTATCAATCATTGTCTGTTTCATTTAATTAAACTGTATTGTTTACTTGTTCAAGTGATAGTTTTGTTTTCAAGGTTAATTGTAAACAAATTTCCACATAAGTACATTTGCTTTAATCTGTTCGTATAAGTATTTAAAAAAGACGGCCGGTTGCAATGTAACGTTTAGGCGAGGTGGAATTTTTCTCATATGTTAAAATCCAAGAAATGAAATGATTTATCAAAATTGACATTTTGGCATCCCAAATGACAACATTATCACTGATAATTTATAAGGTTAGGAAGTTTTTGAACATTTAAACGTGACAAAAGTCTGAGTAAATATTAGTCCTAGAGAAATGAAGAAAATTACAATAAAAGAGTGACATAGTAATCTTCTCAAGCAAATGAAGAAGTGGCACACATACATTAGAAAATCACTGTTGTTTCTAAAAACAACATAACGCGCAGCTCGCTAAACTAAATTTCTAAAAACCAAAAAACTTTTTTTGCAAATTCCTATTCCTTGAATATTTGCGGTGATTTACCAAAATATGATACTATATATTATGCTCAACCTGCTGGTCTTTGTCAAGAAACACACACAATTGGTGATATAACATCTAGACCACATATAAAATGGTCAACCCCACCCCTATTAGAACAAATCAAAAAACAACACTTAATTTTACAATTCTAGATACCTTTTTTTAAAATTTCATTGGTCTTGCAAACAGCACCAAATATTTGAAATATAGATGGATTATTTGGTAGTTTCTTTCATGGACCGTGAAATATACTTACAAACGTATTAATTTGCAATATCAAGGTTAAACTATATGTTCTGTGGGAACTTTGTGTTACTTTATATAAAACAATTACTGCAAATTCATGTACCAATTATAAACACTATATTTACAAAACAAAGGATCTTTACTGGGTATGTCATCGCTAGTTGTGAAATAAAATCCAGGTTTTATATATTATTGTATAAATGGATTGACATTGTTAATTCCATGTGCAAATTTTTAGTGAAATATTTATGTTTAGCTTTGATGGTGTAAGATCATCGGTTTTGCAGGAATCCTTAAATAGCAAGAATTTCCATTCATAAACTATATTATTAATTAAATTATAATAAAAACAACGGATTTGTACTTGTGGAACGTGAAAATCATTAATTGAAACAGGTAAGTCAACGCTGCATGAGTTAGAAAAGCAGGATGCATCACATATAATGTTTTGTAGTAATCTCTCAAAACTTTTGTTTGTAACAGACAGGT